>CP050227.2:12185676-12440676 GCA_012066045.3 Morus alba
GCGCATCTCGATCAACTAATTGCCGCTCCAATTCGGATGTGGCAGTAGACCCCACCTCATATGGTACCAATCGCAGAGGATCACGACCATAAAGCGCCTTAAAAGGCGTCATGGCAGCCGACACATAGAAGCTTGTATTGTACCAATATTCCGCCCATGAAAGGTGTGAGTACCACTGTCGAGGGTGGCCGGAAACAAAACAATGCAATCCGTTTGCGGATGATACGCCGTACTTCTACACAAAGTGGGACCCCCTGCAAACGGAATAGTTCCTTCCAGAAATGACTCATAAAAACCTTGTCACGATCGGAGATTATACTTCGGGGAAAACCATGTAGGCGCACTATCTCACGGACAAAATAGGCAGCCACTATATTGGCTGAAAACGGATGCTTAAGGCCGATAAAGTGTCCATACTTACTAACGCGGTCAATGACAACCAAGATGGAATTGTAACCAGCGGATTTGGGAAGACCTTCGATGAAGTCCATGGAAATGTCATCCCACACACAATTAGGAATGGGCAGTGGCTGCAGTAAACCCGCTCGAGATAAGGTGGACGACTTGTGTTGCTGGCACACGGGGCAGGCAGCCACAAAGGCCTCAACTTCCCGGCGCATCCCCTTCCAATAGAATTCCCTGGCCAGCCGCTTATAGGTCTTTAAAACCCCTGAATGACCACCAATCTTGCTACTATGGAACTCCCGCAGCAAAGTGGGAATAAGAGGGGATTTAGGAGGCACAACCAACCTATCCTTGTACAATAACTGCCCTTGATGAAGGAAATATCCCGGTAACGAAGGAGTTCCCGACATTAACTCTTCCACAACCTTGTTGAGCCGGGCGTCCGCTCGAACCTGTTGCTGTAACTGTTCGATATCAAGAACCATCGGAGTAGTCATGACCATGAGAATTAGTTCCGTCGGCCGCCTCGAGAGGGCATCCGCCACTTTATTTTCTGCCCCCGGCTTATATTGAATCTCAAAATCATAGCCAAGCAATTTGCATAACCACCTTTGATGCTCCACACTCACCAACCGTTGTTCCAAAAGGAACTTCAAACTTTTTTGATCCGTACGCACCACAAAACGTCTTCCTAACAAATAAGGTCGCCATTTTTGAATGGCCAACACAATCGCCATCAATTCACGCTCATAGACCGATTTGACACGAGCGCGGGTCGAAAGGACTTGGCTAAAATAAGCAATGGAACGCTGTTGTTGCATCAAGACCGCTCCTATGCCGAATCCCGAAGCGTCAGACTCCAACACGAAGGGTTGAGAGAAATCCAATAGAGCCAACACGGGAATCTCAGTCATTGCTTTTTTTAACTGTTGGAAAGCTTCCTCGGCCTCGGTATTCCATTGAAAAGCATCTTTCTTAAGTTGTTGTGTCAAGGGCCACGAAATATGTCCATAACCTTCCACGAAACGACGATAGTATCCTGTGAGCCCTAAAAATCCCCGTAACCCCTTGATAGATCGCAGAATTGGCCAATCCAACATGGCTTGTATCTTGCTCGGGTCCGCTGAAACTCCCTCCTTAGACACAATGTGCCCCAAATATTCTAACCTTTCTTGTGCAAAAAGACACTTCTTTTGATTAACATATAGTTGGTTGTCTTGTAAGACCGTGAGAACCTTCTCCAAATGCCCTAAATGCTCCTCCCAAGAGCGGCTGTAAATCAAGATATCATCGAAGAAGACTAACACAAATTGGCGTAAGAAAGGCTTTAACACCTCATTCATCAAGGATTGGAATGTGGCCGGCGCATTAGTCAATCCGAAAGGCATTACCAGAAATTCGTAGTGTCCTTCGGGGGTACGGAATGCAGTTTTCGGTACGTCCGCCTCGCACATGCGAATTTGGTGATACCCCGATTTCAAATCCAATTTGGTGAAAATGGTAGCACCACACAACTCATCTAGTAACTCCTCGATTACCGGAATTGGAAATTTATCTGGGACTATGGCCTTGTTCAATGCCCTATAATCCACACAAAATCTCCAACTACCATCCTTCTTCTTAACCAACAATACCGGACTAGAAAATGGGCTCGAACTTGGTTGTATGATTCCCGCCGCCAACATCTCCTTTACCAACCTCTCGATTTCATTTTTTTGAAAATGTGGGTACCGGTAGGGACGAACACTGATCGGGCCAGCGCCTTCTTCAAGGATTATGCGATGATCCCTCACCCTGTTTGGGGGTAACCCAGCTGGCATGTCTAAAACAGCCGCATGCTTGTGCAGCAACAACCTCAGCTGCTCATTGCTTTCCTCTGTAATGGCCGGGTTTTGGTCCACCCCCATTTGGCTCATCTCCACGTAAATTCCTTGCCCTTCAGGACGGATAGTACGCATCATAGCTTTAAGGGAAATTAACGATCTCGTAAGACTACTATCTCCCTTCAACATTACACTTTCCCCATGTACCTTGAACCTCATGACTTGAGTCTTCCAATTGACATGCATACTCCCCAAAGTCTCAAGCCATTGCATTCCTAAAATCACATCTATTCCACCTAACTCGAGCGGCAAAAAATTCTCGATTATAGTTAGGTTTTGCATATTCAATACCACTTCTTTACACAACCCCTGTCCTTTTACCAACTCCCCCGTGCCCGTTTGAACACCAAAACCGGTCGTAGGAGTAATGGGTAATGACAAATTGGAAACCAATGAAAGAGAAATAAAATTGTGGGTAGCACCGGAATCGATTAAAACAATTACCTCACGGTGACCAATTGCCCCTTTAATCTTCATAGTCTTTGGTGTGGTCAGCCCTACCACGGAATTTAATGACAACTCAAATCACCTCGGTTCGAAGTAACTCCTCCGGCTCTTTCTTTTCCTCTTCCATCTCAATTTCTTGGTTTTCCCAATCATCTTCATCGCTAACTAGCATAATCCGCAACTCTCTTTTCTTACATTGATGTCCCACCGAATACTTCTCATCACAACGAAAACAAAGCTCCCTATTCCTCTTCTCTTGCCACTCCGAATCGGACAATTTCCGAAACGGAAAATCCTTTCTCGGCCTCTCCACATTAGCATTGCTTTCGGGCTGATTCGAGCTGCCTTGGAGCTGAGTTGTTGTGGCTGCCACAGAGGAAGTGGCTGTAAATCCCGCCGCTGGTGGCCGCCAAGTCTGGGGTCCTCCTATCTCTCTTCGCAGCAACAAGTTTTCTCCTCAATCCTCTGCGCTATATCCATTATTTCGGAGAGTCCCTCCGGCTTAAGTAAACGCAATTCAGCCCGAATATCGGGTCTCAATCCATTCACAAAAATGCCTTCAAGGATTTCTTCCGGCACCTCTTGTGAAGGGGCAGCCGAGACCTCAAAATTCCGTCGATACTCAGCCACAGTTCCTGTTTGTTTAAGCGCCAAAAAACGCTCACACAAGTTCCCTTCTTGTGATGAACGAAAACGTTGTAAGAGAGCCACCTTAAAATCGATACAAGTGATGAAGGGACGTCGTTGATTCTGCCATTGGAACCACGATAACACATCTCCTTCCAAGGCAATTCCTGCCGTGATTAACTTCTCCTTCTCCGAAAACCTATTGATAGAGAAGTGCTGATTCATTCTAAACAACCAGCCGTCTGGGTCCACTCCATTGAACAACGGACAATCCAATTGTTTCCGACGAACCGGTGGAAATTCCTCACCACCCCACGGCTCTCCGTAACTTCCCATAAATTCCATGGAATCTCCTACCTCATGTTCTTCCCAACGACGTCTTCCTTCCCGACCATCGTTTCCAAACCGACCTCCCTCATATCTACCGTCAGTCCTCTGCCTAAACATTCCACTTTCCAGCTGGCCTCTACCTCCAGCTTCTACATTTTGGTCTTCACGCCCGTACCGGACACCCTCAGGAATCCCTCTGGCACGGTAACCGACATGTCGCTCATCCCGAAGAACTTGTTCAACATCGCCGATCTCGCCCGCCCTGGGTCGACCATTCTGGCCGTCACGATTGACATCCGTGCGAACTCTGATCGCAGATCTAGCCCTAACTCGCGTGATCTGTCCCTCCTTCTCTACTCGGCCCGCGATTTTGCGATCTTCTCCTTGACCCAAACAGGTTTCGTCTTCCCGGTTCTTCGCGACTCCAGAACGCGAATCCTCAGCCGTCGGAATCGCCGTCGCCGCCGCGGTTAACAAACGCATCTGCTCCTCAACTAGCCGACGCAGATCCGACACATTCTGGTTCACCTCCGCCACGTTTTGGTTGATTTCCGCCCTTACCTCTCCAATTTCTTTCTCCACCGAAACCCTAACTTGCTGGATTTCCTTCTCCATCGCCTCAAATTTCTCATCAGTCTTCCTACCAGCCATTACTTCCAAGGAAAAAAAATTTTACTCTGATACCAAATGATAGGAACAAAACTAATTCTAGGAACAAATCTCAGTAGAGAAGTACTTTAAGAATCAAGAAAAGTATGAACAAGAATCGAATGTAGAATATTATTCACAATTGAACCTGGACAACAATTGGCAGAATTTCGAGGGTCTGCTTCCTCCCTATTCTTGGAGAATTTCCAAGATTTGTACACTTCCTGATTATTCCCGATGCCCCCTAATACTCATCCCTTCCCCTTTTATACAATCTCGCATTGTTCCCCTCGCCGGCTTACTAAGTAAGAAACCACTAACACTCACTTCTCCCCTGCCAGCTGTACTCTTACCCACACTTCCCTCAACTTCTATTCTTCCTAATGTACACTTACCTGAGTAAGGGCTTATCATAATCCCAATGATGTTCCATTTCCCATTGATGATTACATTTTATCATTTTTATAGCTTGTTTCACATTTGCTGTAGTTCAAGGTTGTCATTAATAATACATCCAAACCATGACTCTTATTTGTTGTTACATTACCTTGAAATGTTTTCTATTTCCACAATATTTTCAGATCATCAACATGCCCGGGAATCCGAATGCTGTTGGAGAGTGCATGGAGGCTTTGTTACCTGCTCTTAAGCACGCGTTGAAGCAGATAAAAGGGGACAAAAGGGAGAAACATCCCCACCATGTTCCTCATGTAGAAGCGGCTCCTCAGGACGAGTGGGAACGTAGTTATAAATCGGCCAGTGGCAGTGGCAGCAGGAGAGGGGCCTGTTCTTGTGACTAAAGCAATCTGAATGAGTCAGAAAGCATGTAAGTTTGTGTTATTTTGGCCTGCTTCATATAGCATTAGCGTGTATTATTATGTATACTTCACGTGTTGTTAGTTGCACTTTCAGAGATGGGCGGGAAGTCTTCGTTTTACGTGTTTATTATTTATTTATTTAGTTATTTTAAAGAAGATTGCTGTTTTGTGTACGACACATTCCCCCTTTCTGGGAAAGGAAGAACTGAGTAAACCGACAGGTCTCTTGCTCCCTGGCCGGGATTAAGGGGCCTGTATATTGTTTTGGCTGTAGTCGTTTTCCATGTCATTGTCGTCTTATGTTGATGTCGTTTCATGAAGCTTCACTTAGGCTATTGTCGTTTTATAAAGCTCGTATCGTTTCCACCTGTCACTTTCTATGTCTATTGTGTTGTTGTTGTTATTATTATTATTAATTTTTATTTATTTTGTCATTTCACATTGCTTTTATTGTGCTATATTGATATCATATGTTCGTTATCTTGTTTTCTGGCCGTCGTCGGTTGTTACGTTCATGTCGTTTCTAGTTCTTTTCCAATTTATTATCTTTTTTTTTTCTTTTTGGGAATTGTCTTTTTATTATATGAATATCTTTTGTTCTTGTTTCCAAAATTGTTGTCCTTTTAAATTTTGATGTCGTTTTACATTATAATTTTCGTTGTCGTTTTTAATTGGGGTCTCTCGCTTTCATTTTTTGTAGGGCTATACATGAGCGGATTCGGCAGGTAACGGCGGGTTGGACGACGAGAAAGTATCCAAGATCCCAACCTATGACCCGACAGTCTAGGCGGGTTGTTGGAGGCTGGCGGGTTGACTTTTTTTGTTTGCGAGTTGTTTTAATTAGTAAAGAATAAGAATTTCGGAATCATACAACTTATTCATATTATCAAATAACGCAATATCCAATACTGTATAAACAATAAAAAAGAATTCTCAAACTACTTAATTTGATTACGTTTTCTGAATTGAGAAACATCGTTATAACTTCAAAATAGCAATAGATTTTATTATTTATTTCATGATCACACTCTTATTGTTTTCTTAGGAGCATTGAATATGCAGTAATTAATATGAATCATATTATTAGAAAAGTGATTGATATGTAATAATTAATAAAAATTATATTATAATTTTGATAAATTACGCATTATTATGTTTGGTTATGCATAAGAATTTTCTTATTTATTCCCATGATTATCACATGTTTATGGTTGGTTGTGTACAATAATGTAATCCTTTCTATAAAATTAATAGGTTTTAAATTTTTATGTAATCCTTATAAAATTATTATGTTTTAAATTTTTTGAAAGGAATAATTTTAAAATTCTTGAAACATAAATCGTAACTACCGTTTTAATAAAACTACATTAATACTCTTATTAGATTTTTTTTCTTAGATATCACTAGCAGTGTACGCGCGCATTTGCGCGCATTGTAGTGAGATAAATTTTTTGTTGTAGTAGAAATTGATAATTTTTTGTCATAAATAAAGCAACAACTTAAATTAACTGCACATAAATGATATTTTGTCATAATTGGAATATATATTTAGAATATATTAAAACGAACAAATAATTACATCAATAATTCTATGGCAAGGGATGTACAAAATTTGATATTTGTGCCTATAATTTATTGTAAGTAATATAAAAATATTTACAATAACCATATATTTACAATAAGAGAAATTCATAATTTACAATATTAAATATTATTATGTATAAAGCAAATCAATAAGATAGAAGTAGTACATGAATTAAATTTATGAATAAACAATTGATAAAGTGACCAATTTATGCTTGTATTCGCACGTCTTCAACTATCTAGTCCATTTATAAATACGTAGACAGGAAATTTCTCATGATAAAAGTTGATTATGTCAATTTCATAAAGAGGAAAGCCCAAACACAAACTAATGGTGAGATATAAGTGAACAAATAAGTAATAAGAAAGATCCAATGGGAGGAAGTTGATAAATTATGAATCTGACAATGCTTTTTACATACTAATTGTGGCTCAAATATTAACAGTTGTTAGCAAATGCATAGTAAGTAAACTGACTTGTATTTTTATGGCCGCCTATCAATAGCAACTGCATAAAAGCACAAAAATTAGTCAGATGTTATATTTGCCATGCAGATTATGACATGTGACACAAAATAAAGGGTCAAAGTATAAATCTGTTTAAAAATTATCTGGTGAATTAAAAGAGAGGAGAAAAACATCAACATTAAAAGGACAATGAGGATGGGCAGAAACTGGTCACACAATGAATAGTAAATGGCATGTGTCAACAATGCATAATGGATCTGCCTATTGTCCAAGTAAAATAGAAGAAGCAGGTACAACCAAAGCATCAAATAGCCAATTTATACTCAGATTCCATTCGGGTCAAGGATATTTGGAAGGCTGAGGCTAAAAATAATGCGAAAAACTAAAGCCTATAGAACAAAAACAGATAGGGAAATCATTGGCCAAGGGGAAAACCCAAAAGCATTTGTAAAGCAAAGCAAAAAGAAACAGAAAAATAAATGGTACAGGCAGGGGGGGAAGGAAAATGATGTGCTCCAAATAAAAGACTTAAAAGAGCAAAAATAGATAGGATAAGAAGACATATTATATGGAGGAAAAGATTTTGAATCAAATACTTAACTAAAAGCCAAAAATTAAGAAATGAAAGAGCAATAATGCTGTTGTTTGTGTGTAGAAAATTAAAGTTCATGAAATCATGAAAGAAATAGAATGGAAAAAACCCAGTGAAAAAAAAAAAAGATAGAAAATGTGAATTCAACTGAAAAAGGCATCTCAAATGCCATAGCCTTAAACTAAAGAAGAGCAAAAGAACAAAGGGAAGGCGTTTAAATTGTTTTAGTCAAAATTCAAATAGGAAAAGTTTATTCATAGCAATATTTGGATAGATTAATTCAAATTCAAGAGTCCAAAACTGATTATGATCATCACTACCACATGCCAAAGAAATGAAGAGAAGATATTTAAAGCGTTTTAGTCCAAAAGGATAGGCAAAATCAAGATCCAAATAAGGAGGTTTATTCACAATAATTTTTGGACAGATTAGATAGAACTGAGAGCCCAAAACCAAATGTAATCATCATTGTCACGCACCAAAGGGAAGGAAAGATAAAATATGCTAAAAAAAAATAGGTACACATATATGTGTGACTATAGAAGAAAATGACCAAGAAATCAATATGCCATCACTATACATTAATAAAACATAAAGACGGATAGTCACGACAACAAAAAGCGTTTTTTTTAAGCACTATAACAGACAATAGGAAGTAGCAGCAGCAAAAGTAACCAATATATTCAATATCAATAATAAATATTGAGAGCATATGGGTAAAAGTTTTCAACAATATCTGCAGCGCTATGAAAATTACCTTAAACAGGGAATATGGGCAAACCAAACACAGGTGAAAGAGACATAGCTTAAAAGACTAAGCAGTAAGTGGACGAAGATGGAACCGGGCAACCAAGAAGGCAAAAATGTTAGAGCAAGTAAAAAAAAAAAAGGGGAAAAAAAGATATTCAGATACTTGTAAAGCAAAAAACTACAAACAAAATCAGATTCTGAAATCAGAATCTCATAAGTAGAAATACATTTGGGCCAATTTCTGAATAAATTACATGGCAGCAAATTGATAAAAAATGGATTGCAGCAATCATTAGCATAGATTGAAACCAAGTAAGGATGAACTATGTTATGTAAAAAGAAATATATATATTTCTTTTTACATAACATAGTTCATCCTTACTTATATATATATATATATACTGCTATAAAATAGATAAACAATATGAAGAAAGACAATTATACATGACTAAAATTCGTTGACAATGAAAAGAAATTAACTGTTGTCAGCAATATGAGATGCAATACAAACCAATAGCAATATGACAAATTAATATCTTCAGCATCAACAACAGACATTAAAAACATATAGACAAAAGTCATTAATATTACATAAAATATTGCAATACCCACTTTAAATAGAAAATGTCAGCTAACCAAATAGGAGTGAAAGAGACAGAGGTAAAATAATGGAGCAGTTAAGAGGGCAAGGTAAAGCACAATAATAAATGATCAACGATGGAGTGGGTGAGGGAGGATGTCAGATGCAAAACAAAACTGAGGACATAATTTATTCAATGAATTAATATACAGCAGCAAGATCTTCTATATATATAAAGAGGAAGATAACCAATGATAATAGCACATGTAACAGTTAGAAGTCGATGGAAAAAGAGTGCAAAAAAAAAAAATCCAATTAAAACAAATGATAAAAGAAGTGTAGGACTAAAAGCAGGAAAGAAAAGGGGTAAAAAAATCCCAAGAAATAGTCAGTATAGAGAGTAAAAAAAAGTTTAAAAAAGAGTAAAAAAAAAATACAGGGATTTTTTTTTTGGCAAATTTTCTAGAAACTCCAGACAATAAAAGGAAAAAGAATCTTAACAAAACGGGACACACTATCAACATAGAAGTACAAATCAACAGCATAGGTATTACAGATCATTCATCACTACAGATCAGCAAGTAATTAAATGCAAACGAAACTAATTTAGACAGAATCCAGGGACAAACTCAGTAAAAAAATCCCAAGCAATAATCAGTATAGAGAGTAAAAAAATAGCAAAAAAAAATACAGGGATTTTTTTAAAATTTTTGGCAAATTTTCTAGAAACTCCTGACAATAAAAGGGGAAAAAAAATTCTCCAATTCATTTAATGCTTCAGGAACAAAAACGGGACACACCATCAACGCAGAAGTACAAATCAACGGCATAGGTATTAGAGATCATCACTACAGATCAGCAAGTAATTAAATGCAAAGGAAACTGATTTAGGCAGAATCCAAGAACAAAGTCAGCAAATACAAAAATGCATAGAAGGAAGGAAAAAATGCAAGATTTACCTATGAAAATCAACCACGAGAAAGATCCAATCATGCACATGTAAATCCCTTTCTAGCCAAACGAATAAGCTGTTAGACGAAAGACAACACTCGAACACAAGTGGATTATTATCAGTAAAAGGGGAAAAAAAACTCAACATAAGAAATAGCCATAAATTTTAAGAAATTTAAGAAATACCGATGAATCTATCTTTTTTATATAAACAAAAATCCATAGAACCCTAAATGTTCACACCGGCAAGAACAAAGAAGGAGGCCATACAAAATCCTAAATCAGAATAACAAAAGAGCAACAGAAGACAATGAAGGGAAAAAAAAGAGTGCCGACATTTAAGGAAGAAGAAGAAAGTAAAACAAAAAAGTAACATATAACACAATATATACTCCGCGAAAACCCCAGAGAAATCTGAAACAAAATCCCAAATCAACACAGCGGAAAATGAGCAAAGGCAAGAAACATCCATAAAATGAAGATGAAGTAAGAAATGAGAGGAATGAAGAAGCAAAAAATGGAGGCCGAACTTTTGATAGAGGAAAAAATAAAAGAGGCGGCCAAACCAAAACCCATCAAAGAGAGAGATTAGGTGAGGACTTCATCAAAGGCCAAACGACTGAAAAGTTAAGCCTAAGAGAAAAGAAAATAAAGTCATCAGGGAGAAGGCGCAAAAACAAACACTCACAACGCCTGGCACGGAAAAGACACTAACACCGCCGCACAAAACAAAGAGAAGAGAAGAAAGAGCAAGCGCAAACCGGGAAGAAAGAAGTACATTGTGCAATGAATAGTGAAGTGTGTGTAGGTGAACAGTGATAATCTGGATTTCCTTTAGTATATTTATAAAAGGCATTCACCCGCGCATTGCGGCGAAAAATATTGTTCAAATATATAAAAAGTTAGAAGTTTTTATAGTAAATCCTAGTTTATATATACATACATCTATATAATATTGTAATAAGAAGTTTTTTTACAACGTATTTGAGCTTTTGTTTTTCTGTTTCTTTTTTTCTTATCCATATTGTAATTAGAAAATGCAATTATTTCAACGCTAAGAAGTAAAAAATTATGTTTGCCTAAATCACCTATATCTAGTTAACTACAATATATTAAAGTTCATAGTAAATAGTTAGGTAAATAATTTTGTAATAACAAATTTATCAAATTATATATCTGCAATTATAATTTACTGGGAATAAAATAATATCAAAATGTCCACGGTCATCATACATTTGCAACAGTAAAAATCTAAAATTTACAACGTTATGTATAACTATGTACAAAACAAATTAATAAGATAAAGACAATACATATATTAACTTCATGAACAAACAATACAAACAATATGATTCATGTCTCTATCTGTGTGTCTTCAGCTTCCTCCTTCATAGATGAATAATTAAATTTAAATTCTCTTGTAATAAAATTTAGTTATATAAATTTAACTAAAAGAAAAAAAGAGAAGTTAAAAAAATCTAAAAATATAGATAAATAAATAAATGAATGAATAAACAAAAAAAGGAAAAATAGCAAAAATATGAATAAGGGATAAATATAGTAATATTTTTATGTAGCATATGTGGCTCAGACATTCAGAATTTTCAATAATGTGTAACAAATGGATTATCCTATATTTTTATGAAAATTTGTTGGCTGCCTAGATCAATTTTTTTAAAGAATAAAAAACACTTATGGGAACTACACAAAGGTATAAAAATTATTAAGATGTTATATTCACCACACTAATTATTATATGTATGTAAGACAAAATAAATGACTGGAGTAAATGTAAAATTGTCTAAAAATTACCTGGTGAATATACAAAAAATAGCAACATCGAAGAAATAATAAACCTTATCATTTCTGTCCAAGTAAAATAAAAGAAGTGCACAGAATCAAGGCATTGAATAAGTAATAGAGTCTAGAATTTCATTTGTTCCAAAATGATCGAAGCAGCCTAAAAAATAACAAATGAAAAAAAAAATAAAAATAAATTGATGATAAAAGTATACAATGTAAAGACTCAAAAGCCTTCGCACAGGGAAGTGAGGAAAAAAGAGATAAAAAGAGCAAACTGAATAATTCAAAATCAAATAATAAAACAAATTAAAACGTAAAAAAGGTAAAGATGTTATATATAAAAAAATAAAAAAAAAAAAAAAATTGATTGAAATACTTATCACAAATCCAAAATAGGTCAAACTGATAGAGAAACAAAAAAAAAAAAAAAAAAAAAAAAAAAAAAAGAGGGTGCTAATGTTGATGTAAATGACTTGAATTAATGATGCTACGAAAGTATAAGAATCAGAATAAGTTAAAAGAATAAAAAAGAGATGGTCAAAAAGTGTTAATGAGAGAAATAGATATAATCATTGTTCAAGTGAAGGAGACGTATTCACAGTTATTTTTAGACAAATTACATTAAACTCAACATGTCAAAAATAATTGTGATCATCATGCCACATAAAAAAGTTAAAGCTGAAATATATCAAGTAAATATATATAGGGCCGGCAATTTCAGACACAACACGATAAAACAACACGAGATAAATGGGTTTAGACCGCACGATTATTAATTGGGTCGTTAATGGGCTAACACGAATAACACGAAAATAAACGGGTTGGATTCATGCCAGCCCGTTTGACACGCTTAACCCGTTTAGTTATATGGGTCATAATCGGACCGACATGACACGACCCGAACCGACCCGTTTATTAATATATATATATATATTTTAAGATAAAACCCTAACTTCTATAATTCTCTTTCTCTCATTCTCTCATTCTCTCTCATTCTCTCACAACCCGTTTTATTTATATTCTCTCATTTGCATGAAGGGTGTTTGATAAAAGGGTTAACTTAATTTAACACTCTAACTTTTAAATAAGTTATGGCATGTTGATAAAATTACAAAATACCAATGGACTTGTAGATGGACTCGTAGATGGTTGATTACAAAATGCCAATGGATGCTTTGTAATGGATAAACCTAAACTTTAAATATGTTTTATGCTTTATGCACTCAAATATGCCAATGGACTTGTAGATGGTTGATTATGTTTTATGCACTTAAATTTTCAAATATTTGGTTATGTTTTCAAACTTCTTTAGATGTTTAGTAATTGGTATGTTTTGAAACATATATTATAAGTGATGTTTTAGATATTTTAGTGTGTGTTGGCTATTATGCATGATTTTAATTATAAGTATTAAGTAGCCAATTAATATTATTTTGAATACAATATAAAATTCACTATTTTTGCTAGTTGGGTCATAAACGGGTCATAAACGTGTTTTTTTTTTTGTGTCGGCCCGTCACGGCACGTTTAATAATCGTGTTCGCGTGTCGTGTCGTGTTAACCGTGTTATTAGCGTGTCGTGTTCGTGTTTGAGTTTCTGACACGTTTATTAATCGTGTCGTGTTCGTGCTCACTGTAATCGTGTCGTGCCGTAATCGTGTCAGCCCAAACACGGCCCGCAAACACGAATTGCCAGCCCTAAATATATGTATGTACCAAATGAAAAACTCAAAACCATAAATAATGAAAAATAAAACCGAAGTTAATGTCACAAACACAAAAGCATTATAATAAGTAAAATAAAACTAATATATATCTAAATAATTCTTGAATGAAACAGTAATGGAAAGTATCCCAAAACATTTGAATAAGTGGAAACAAAAAAAAAAAAAAGAGAGAGAGAGAGATAGCTAAAAAAATTTAGCCAAAATGGATAAACAAACCTAAATCTAGTTGAGGAAAACATATCCACAATAATTTTTAAACAGATTAGATAGAACTCAGTATATCAAAATAAATTATCATGACCATTGCCATATAAAAAATTAATTCAATCTAAAATATGTCAAATAGGCATATCTATATATATCACAGAGAAATAAATAAAGACAAACTCAATATCTCAGCAATATTTAATGAAAATCCAAGAAGATAAGACATATATTTCTAACATTTATTAACAATAGAACAACAAAAGACAATTTATGTGAGTGCTATATATAAGCAACATCCATTAATAATATGACAAAATCAAATATAAACAAAAGAGAATAAAAACACAAACATCATAGATTAATATTACTACAGTAAACCAATACATTCAATATCGCCCACAAACATTAAGGCTTTGTTCACTTCACCAATTCGAGTTTTTAGTTTTAGGTTTCTACAGTAAAAAGCTCTCAGAAAATGTCACATCAAAATTTTTCGCTACAGTAAAAAGCTCTCAGAAAATGTCACATCTCAGTTCGAATCGAAAACTCGAATCCGCGAAGTGAACGAGGCCTAAAAAGATGTAGGCAAAGGTTATTAATAGCACCTGGAATGCGTTAAATACTACATGAATTATAGAATATCAGCCAAACAAATACGAACAGACACAAACAGGAGTAGTAAATGTAGTGATGAAATGATAAAGCAGTAAATGGTCCAAAGTGAAATAGAGCAATAAATGATCGAACGTAAATAGGCATATATGAAACAAATTCATACTCAACAACATTTATTTATAAATAAACAGGAAGAAAATAGACTAAAGCAATTTATAACTTATAAGACCATCACATGTAACTACACTAAGTCGGTCTAGAGAAACCCAAAACTTAAATAAATCATAAAAGTAATACACTATTACAGCAAGATATAGAAAAAAAAAAAAAAAGGAAAAGAGTTCAAACACAGAGTTGAAAGCTAAGCTCAAAGTCAACTTCTTAAGAAAATTTACAACCTTCGGTTTAAAACTCTTTATTGTAGCATGAATGAAAATAGAGTAAAAACATAAAAAATACCTTTTTGCCAAGTCGCTCCTTGACAAACGTGGCAACTTAAGCGTAGTCCAGATTCAAAGCAACCAAGTTGTTCTTTCCACGCTTTCCAAACAACATGTCGGGTTTAATAACAACTTTGGAAGATTAAAGCCAAGGCTCATTGTTTGTTAACTCATTGAGATCGGTTGATTCCGTAATCTATGGCATAACAAAACAAATCACAATTTAATTAGCAAAGCTAGATACAAACACCAATCCGGAAAATTCTTTTCTAAAAAGAAAGAGAAAATAAAAACTCTTTAACGGTTGACGAAATCAAAATTCTAAATTCTAATTCTAAATATGATGAACTATACCTTCCTAATTCTAAATATATAAGATAAATTAAGTTCACAACAAAGAAATATACAAACAGAACCAAATTAATCAAATCCTGACAATTGAAGTGAGATAAAGTCACCATAAAAGTCACCATTACAAAAATGCAATGAAAAAAGCTAAAAAAGGCTTACCATTCGAGATCTATCAGCTAAACAGGAACAAAATCTCACACAAAAAAAAAGATAAAAAAAGTCGAATACTAGTGTGAGCGGATTTGATTGGCAATTCACGGCCAAAGAGCCTCCTAAAATGCTCATTCAACAATATCTTTGAATCATAATCTCTGATCTTCTTACGTGCCATTTCACCACCTGAAAATTTTTGACCAAACTAGATAATTTCGTTTCAAATTCAAACCAAACCAGTCAAAGCAATCTCATTCCGCGAAAAAATTTGAACATAAACTAACCAAACTCGATCCACAAAAGCACAAGGCCATGAAAGTACCAAACACAAAAACCAAAATGAAGATCCAGAACAACAAAATCGCAGTTTGAGAAGTGTAAATCACTATTTAGAGAGAGAATCTGAAGAGCTCTGAGTTGGGAAGATAATTTTTGAGCAAAAACACTAACAAAATTTGCCTTACCACACCAACATTGTTGTTGGTGGAGATAGAAAATTTCTGATCGGACGTGGTAATCTTTTATGAGAAGATCTAAATCCAAACAAAAAAAAATCGAATCATGACTACATAAAACTAGAATACGAACTGAAAGCTCTGATAAATCGTGTGGAAGAGACATTACCCTTGGCTTATAGAAAACAATAGATTGATATAAGCAAAAAAACAAAAACAAAAACAAACAAAAAAAGTCCAATCAAAATCTAAATCTCTAGCTTGATCATCAATAGCCTCAATTGATCATCCTTCTCATCAATTACCGATCATTAACCAACAAAAAAAACTTTCACGCCGAGAATCTAAAAGTCATAAACTTTTCCATGCTCACTTGTTTTTTTGTTTCTCGGCAACCAAACAACAAATAAAATATTTTCCCCCAAATAAATTTCTAGAAAACAAAATCAAATTGGCCACTCCAAAAAATTGTAAAAATCAAGAATGCCATTGAAAGTCATATCATACTTTAGAAGACGAAGAGATACTTACTTAAGTGGGTAACGAAAAGAATGAGGAGCAAACCAAAAGACTAAACCTTGAGTTGATGCTAAGATGATTCTCTCTCCCAAATCTAACGAAGAAACAACAAGATGAAGAAGAAGAAGAAGAAGAAAAAGAATACTTCAGAAGACGAAGAGATACTTATTTGAGTGGGTAACGAAAAGAATGAGGAGCAAACCAAAAGATCAAATCTTGAGTTGATGCTGAGAGGGTAATGAAAAGAATGAGGAGCAAACCAAAAGACCAAACCTTGAGTTGATGTTGAGATGATTCTCTCTCCCAAATCTAACGAAGAAATGAGGAGAGAAGAAGAAGAAGAAAGATCAGAAATGAAAGAAATGAAAGATTGAAGGTGAGAGTGAAAAGGCATGTTGAGTGAGTCAGAGAGGTGGCGAGATTGAAGAACCCGACTCTCGCAAATATAATGAGGAGATAAAGAGAAAAAGAAGAAGAAGAAAGATCAGAAATGAAAGAAATGAAAGATTGAAGGCGAGAGTGAAAGGGCATGTTGAGTGAGACAGGGAGGCAGCGAGATTGGAGTGCTCGAAGAAGCTAAAAGGTCTAGGGATTTATGTAGACCAAAATGACCGAAAAGCCCCCTGCCAAGTGAAGGCGGAGAAAGGGCAAATATAGGCAATACACTGTACTATGTACAATAAAAGACCAAGCAGCCCCTACACGGAAGGAAAGAAGAGGATGGAAAGAAGGGCAAAATCGTCACTTCACTATAGAAGAAACAGTGAAATGGGTCTGCGTGAATAGCACCCCCGAGCTCTCCTTTAGATTATTTATAATAATGAGAAAAAAATTATTAAATCTTATCGGATCCTTTTATAAATATTATTAAAAATAGAAAAAATAAAGTTTCAAAAAATTAAGTACGAGTAAAAATAATAACAAAAGAAAAAAAACTGAAAAAAGAAAACAAAAAACCAAAACAATTATTCTTTCTTTTAGTTTCCCGTCCCTCTCAATCTCTCACATATTCTTCTCGATCTCTCTCTCTCCTTCCAGATTAGTGCTAGGCTTGGACTTTGCAAGGCGTGGATAGTGCAGCGGTCACGGGGGCGGACGAGGTGATGGCTTTGTAGGGGATGGAATAACAATGCCACTACAGGGACGTTGAGGGAAGTGGTTGCACAACAATTTGACGAGGAAACTCGGCGGCTGCCGATGGAGATGAGATCAGCGGAGATGCAGGGTTGCAGTCACCATGGAGCAGCGACGACGAAATGTGGTTGAGCTTCGACTATGGGGTGGGACAGTGGGCCCGTGGCTGCGGTGACGACGGGCTATGACAGCGGGCTGCAATAGGGGTAAGCAATGGTTGAAATCTGGGGGGTGGGTTGGAATTTTGGGGTGATTTGCTTATTATTGAACAGGTTTCCCGTGTCTTTAAGATTCATGTGAATTTGAATAATATCATATTTGGTGGTATTCAGATTACCCGGAAAAGTGAATCCGATAAGATTTACATTCTCAAGAATGTAAAAATTGCAATTCTTATACCAAATGTAGGAGGCTGGTCCACAAGCTTGATGTTCAATGTCAAACTTACTATTCACAAAACATCAAACTATTTGAATCATAAATTCAAATTCTTTTGCTACAATAAATTTTTATTTAAATTTATGAACCAAAGATGAGCCAAACAGACACTGGCTTAGTTTGGTATTGTTTTTTCTTCCCAAAATCAGCTTCTGCTTATAGCAGAAGTTGATTTTAGTATTTGGTAAATCTCCTTAAAAGTGCTTTTTGAATAATTTTTTAAGAATTTACAGTCAAAATCAGAAGCAGTCTAAAGATAACTTTAGCTTTTAGATTGTGCGGGAATCAACATAGTACAATTAATGAAACTTTCATAATACCCATAATACCCCAAATGAAATTTAAGATTTACAATCTTCTCAATTTAAAATTCAGACACGTAATATAATATAATATTATAATAAATAATATCATAATTATATTAATAATTCTAATATTATTATTATATCATATAATATGATATTATAATAATATTATAATTATTTTAATAATACGATATTATAATTATAATATGATATTGTAATTATTATTTTATAATATATTATATATTATATTGTATTGATATAATTATATTTATTATATTAATAATATTATAGTAATATTACTACATTATATTATATTGATATAATTATATTTATTATATTAATAATAATATAATAATTAATACAATTAAATATTAATATAATCTTATAATACTAATATTATTATGATATATATTATAGTGTATTACATATATTATAGTTGTAATTTTTAATTATATTATAACTGAAATATTAATATTTCTTATGTAATATTATGATATGTTTTATAATATTGTAATTATATTAACTATTTTAATAATATTATTTTTTTTATATTATAGTTATGTAATATGTTATTTAATAATAGTTTTATTGTATTATGTTAAATATAATAATAAATATACATTATATTGTAATTATATATATTATATTATAGTATAATATAATATAATCATTATTTTTAATTATTTTAGTTATTATTTTAAAAAATATCATTATATTCTATATCATAATTATATAATATATTATATAATAATAGTTTTTTATTATATTAAATATAATAATAAATATATATTATATTGTAATTATTTATATTATATTATATTATAATATAATTGTAATTTTTAACTATCCACAATAATTCAATTTCATAATTTATCAAACACTATTTACATTAATTTTAAAATTATTACAACTACTATAATTATAATTTATTACACACTCAACTACTTTTTATAATAACTATTTCTTCTTTTAATATAACTAAAAATATTTTTTAAAAAAATCTAGAATACTACTAAACTAAGCCACTCATAGCTACGCATCATGCACCAATGTTTGAACAAGACCGCTTCTCTATTATCTATTACCTATTACGAAATGAGAATTCCTTTTTTGAATAGTACTCGTAAGGAGTTTCGCATTGCTGCAACGTGGCATTTCCTCCCCTCTCCATCATTTTTTTTTTTTTTTGTCTTTTTTACTTTTTTATCTTTATTTTTAAAAAATTTTAATTTTTTTTTTAGTTTTTCATTTAGGACCTCCTATCAATATATATCAATTCTTTTACTGTTTAATCTTATTAAAATCACATTATATTAAAAACAATACAAAATAGATAATTTTTTACACAAATTTAAAAGTTAAAATTAAAAAACTATCAATAATTTATTTTTTTAAGACCTACAAAAGAAACTTTTTTTTATTTTGTGAATTTTTTTTTTGCAGTTTAATTTTTGACATGTTTTTTCAAAATATATTTTTCCACACTTACTCTATTATTATTGTCTATCTATTATTCCATTACATTCTCCTAAAGGACATTGTGTTTTTGAGGCGTCTCTCCCCCCACATTCAAAAAAAAAAAAAAAAAAAAAAAAAAAAAACACAGAGACATTTTTTTCCTTTTGCTCTCTTTTTCCCTTTTTTCTTTTTTTCCCCCACTTCTTTCTTCCCTCTCTTTTTTCCCCTCTAAAATACTTTTTTTTTCTTTCTCAAGTGTGACCCCATAAATATTTTTCCCTCTAATTGTCTCATTGAAATAATTTCTTCTTATATATGTCCTAATTAAAACTTTTTTTTTCTTTTATGAAATGACTTTCTGAAATACTTTTTTTTTTTTGGCTATATATGCCTAATTTTTTTTGTTTTCTTTTTCTTTTTTTTTTTCTTCTTATTCCCTCCCTTTTTTCCTCTCTACAATACATTCTTTCTTTCCCTTTCTCAAATGTGACCCTTATAGATATTTATTTCCTCTAATTGTCTTGTTGAATAATTTCTTCTTATATATATGTCCCAATCAAAACATTTTTTTTTTTACAAAATGACTCAAATATTTTATGACTATATATGCCAATATATGATATTTAATATCTTGTTCTAAAATGTGTCTTTACGAAAACATTTTATCTGCAATCTTTTTAGATAAATTTTAATTCGCCCCATTAAGAAGTTTTTTCCTCTTAATGTTGCTCTAATAATATTTTTTTCCACTGAATTTAATTGTTAAGAAAACAATGATAAAAAGCCATAAATTACAATTTTTTTTCTTTAAATATGACTTCCATTAAAAAAAGAAAAGAAAAATGTTGAATACACACGCACTCTGCACATGTTTACGACTAGTATTTACAAAAGAAAGAACTATTTGGCACCTAATGCAGCATTGCGATTCCTTTCGAAGAGATACTTAGGGTTGTTTTTTTACATTTTTTAGTCAGGGTGATTTGAGTAATGATTTTAAGTTGAGTTCAAGTTATAATTTGAGTTAAAGTTTTAACTTGAGTTTGTGTTTAGATGTGCACATTTGAGTTATTATTTGAATTGATAATCTATTTGAGTTTGTGTTTAGGTGGATCAAAACTTAAATTTATATTTGTATAGTATTTTAATAAAAACTCAATAGTGATGAAAAATTTTAATAGGGTATATGGGTGAGATTTTATTCGCCTTTTCATTATGAATGCATAAAAAAAAATCATCTCAATCAGAATTAAAACAAAAAAATTATGACATTTTTAAGAATAAAAAAAATATTATTCATTAACTTAAGTTCGAGTTTATGAACTATAGTTGAAGGGAAAACTTGAACTTGAGTTTAGGCCCAAACTCGAGTTCAAATTTGAATTCAAACTCAAATTTTATAAAATAAAAAAAAAACATGAACTTGAATAAATTTATAATTTGAGCTCAAATTTTTTCTGAATTTTGTTGTAAAAGAAGAACCTAAGATTTTTTTATAAGGAAAAAAATTCACGTTCAAGGAAAAAAATACACGTTCAGGTATGTTTGTAGAATGAGAATGAATGAGATAATAATTTTGACCACTAAAGAAATGAGAATGAGAACGTGAATGTAGACTAAATATTTAGGAAATTAAATGGGTCTTTTAAATCTAGTAAATTTGTCTCAGAGTACCAGTTTTTTTTTTTTTTAAGACGTTAAATTATCTATTTAATATTATTAAAAAATACACAATTTTAAAAGCGTATTTCGATGTAACACAAAGTATCAAGCTATAATTTTTCCTTTGAAGAAAATGCAATGCATACTAATTCTAATATGTTAACTATAATTTAATTTTTTTTCTAACAACTTTTATAAGATGGGTGAGTCGTCATTTTTTATTAATATGTATTAAAAGAATAACATATTAATTACTAATAAAAAATTATGTATCTATTAATTAAAACATAACAACTTGTTACCATTGTTTATTGATATGTATTAAAAGATTAACATGTCCATTACTAATAAAAAATTATATCTATTAATATTCCTAAGCATTATTTCACTTTTAAAGGAAAAGATAGGTGTCATTTTAGGTGACACTTATAATAGTTATAATTTGGAAATTTTTGATCAAGCATTTAACTAGTTTTTTCTTTAAGAATAAAATAAAATTTCACAATCTCACAGAAATAAAGCGACAGGAAGAAAAAAAAAAAAAAAAAAAAAAAAAAAAGAAGAAGAAGAAGAAGAAGAAGAAGAAGAGAAACCGAAAAAGAAGTTGTGTCGTTTGTGTCCTGCGGGAGTCCAAATGAGAACAAAACCCAGCGCCAATTCCTACAACCTTCAATTTTCGGTTATTTTCCCATTCCTACATTTTCCTTAAATAAATAAAAATAGAAACCTCCATGTTTAATGCATAAAACTATGCCAAACGAACAAAGCCTTAACCAAGAAAGAAATAAATACAGAAGAAAAGGTAAAAAACATTTTACTGTCAATTGCCGCGACTCGGTTGTGTTTCCCCTACTGATTCTCCAACCCCTTCAGGCCTACTTGTAAGTATTCCAAATTCTGCACACATTCTCGTGATTGTGACTCTTTATTGTCGTTTGGTTTTCTTCATGAAACGATGCAATACTGATATATATGCGTACAAATATATATATGTATATATATATATATATATATGTGCGTATTTTATTTTGATTTACTTGATCAGTATTGGCATTTATGGTTGTGATCCGAGGGGTGACGAGACTCTTTTGCCTGTTTAGAAATAATTATATTTCTGGGTTATTCGGAAAGTGAGCTGAAATTTAGCTTTTTTTTTTTTTTTTTTTTGGTGGGGGGTTGGTTGAATAAGAGGGCTAAATGAGGGTACCAAATACCCATCAAGAAAGGATTACATATATGCGGTATATCTCAAAACTCAAAAGGGAATGCATTTCTTTGCGCTTAAGATAATGGGCTCTAGCGTTTTGAAGCTTTTTTTTTTTTTTTTTTTTTTTTTTTTTTTAAATTACTATTATTTATTATTTATTATTTTTCTAGTTTGGGACATGTTTGGAATCGAATTTTTATCTGATTACGTTGCAGCCGAAGCTTCATATGCGTTATCATTTGGCTTTGAATGTGTGTGTGGGTGTCGATTTCATTTTTTTTCCTTTTTTCATAATGATGCTTTCCCCCTTCTTTTATTTTTTATTTTTTGTTATTTCGTTGCATAATTTTCAATTTTTCTTGGTTCGCTTTGAATGATTGCAATATAGGGATCTCGATATTATGATAATGTGGTGTAGGGTGGAAAGATTTAAGAGAAAACAATTGGAAATTTTACTTTTATGATTGGAAATGTCATGACATTATTGTAATAAACAAGTATGGATCTTTAATGTATAGAGATATGATCGGATTAAAGGATTAAATAATGGGGAGCATAAATTGAACTTGATGGGATGAATGGAGAAACCTTGTACCATTGATGATGCTCGGGTATCATTAAGTGTGATTATTCTGTTGGTTTATTCTTTTGAAGGGTTGAACATGGAGTTTGGATTTGGGTTTAAGTTTAATCATTTCCTTTACAAGGAAAACATTAGTACCAGAGATCAAGTAATAATCTTTTCGTTTGTACCTTGCTCTCGTACTATTTGTGGACATCTGACGTTTCTGTAAAATCTTGTTAAATCTTAATTGATTAATGCATCAAGGTTCTTTTTTTTTTTTTTTTTTGGTACAAAAGTTTCATCCTTGGTGCTATGTTGTAGAATGTGCTTGGTGAAAAAAGAGAAAGATGTAACTCATCTTACGGGAGTGAGATGTATGGATTGTTTGGTTGTAAGTTTTGGAAAAGGATCTAAAAATTTGAAACATGTTAGGTATGCCAGTAAATTATTAATTGGTTCGACTAATGTGATTTATGAGGTTGAAATTATTTGAAGCCTAGTTGTTTGGCCTGGATTTTGGACGATTAAGCTACTTTGAGCTTGGATTTGGGCCGTACATGCTAGTTAATTGCTTGAATATACGCTTTTTCCGAGCCCTGCCCGACCCAAACTTTGTATGGTAGAATTGTTAATTACTCCTCTTTAACGTGCTATTTCAATTGTAAACCCTTTAAAAGATGCAGCTAGGGTTTTCTAAGAAGGCTTTCATTTATTTGTGGCTCTCATTGTCGGCGCCCTATCTTCCTCTTGTGGTGCTGATAGGGACGAGGTCGAAAGAGACGTTTATACAGTAAACTAGAGGCAGGTATTATTAGCCTTTTAACTAAATCTTGTGGGCCAAGAGTTGTATTGTTTGTTAGTAATAGCAACTCAAACGAAAAGTCCTTTGCCTGCAATATTGGTTGAGATCTGGTTATCTTATTAAAGTCTTGATATTAGTAATTATATGGACAATGGAGATCTTTGTATGAATGGTTGTATGGACAGATCTTGATGATATTTGTTAGGTTTTAAGGAAATCCTAGAAAAATTAGAGGATCTTTGCTTTTGTTATTTTTATATGTGCTTTTTTCTTGTCTTTTGTTTTGCTCTTTTTATTTTACTATTTTTCTTTATGTTTTGAAGTTTAAATTCTGTGTTTTTCCATTGCCAGTTTTGATTTTTCACTCCTCGTCAAATTGGAGTTTCGAAGGAAAAGAGAAAAATAAAAATGTTTGTCTATTCTGTCTGGAAATGTGTGGAATGTACTTTTGCTTGAAAAGTTTTCTAAATAACTTTTTACGTCTTTTGGCGTGCGCCGAGCCTGTAATTATGTCCCAGTGATAGTTGTTCATTGTGAATAACATATTAAGGCAATGTCACTTGTTTTACCATTATCATTTGTATTTTGGGGATCACTAGCGTCTTCTGAAAAGGGAAGCAGTGATCTCATTTCACTTGCAAGGCTATTTCTCCAGTCTTTTGCTATCATGTTTTCCTATGGCCTGATCTTCTTTATTGTTTGTGACCATATTGTTTAATTAATTGCTACTTCTTATTTTTCCCCCGTTTCTTGGATAAATAAGAATGACTACTTTTTTCTGTTATAAAGTTACAAAGTTCACAACCTTTCAACCTCTGCCTTTCCGGCGTCCTCTTTCATTGTATAACTGTAGAAACCTCTCAACTTTTATGCCCTTCTAGCTTCCTATCTGTCATGAACATGACATGTTTAAACTGTGCAGCTTGTGTGCTTATTTTTATTTATTTATTTTTTTAATTGTTGTGCCTTAGTTTCTGTTGAGCATGACTAGTATAATGTTGTTTAGGGTAGCCTTTCATTTAATATGGTTGGCATCAATCATTTGTCAGTGTAAATTTAGTGATCACCTTAACCCATTTCTATTTTATTTCCCACCGTGACATAGGATCTTTATTTTGCTTGCCTCTGGATTTTAAGTTATGATTTCGACATGGTCAGTTTAGTGCATCTTCTTGTCATCAACTTATCCCGTCTCCTTGTCTTTATTTTAGCCCAAACAAAAGGCCTTCTAGTTTTTTAATAAAGATTACATTTCAGCCAAATGAAGCCTTGGTGGTAAACTTATATAAATTGGTTAATTGAATGGGTCCTTTCTTTGAAGGTTAATCACCTGTTCAATTTGGGCGAGACCTGGTATATAATTTAGGATTTTTTGCACAATTGCCTTCCGAACTTGTCATGGTTTAGCAAATTGCCCCGTAAACTTTTAATTTTGGCAAGTTGCACTCCGAACTTGTAAATTTGTTCAATGTGTCCCATTTAACTAAATTTGCTCAAATTTTTTTATTAGATTTAAGGGATTAAAATTTGAGATATTGAAAGATTTGTGTTACATTTTGAATTTGAATGTTGAAATTTTTAGCTGAATGTGCTTTTTTGACACTAATTTAGCACAATCATCATCAAAATGGGGCAGATTGCAACAAATGTACAACTTTGGGGGGCAACTTGCCAAAATTAGAAGTTTAGGGGGAAATTTGTTAAACCACAAGTTCAGAGGGCAAATGTGCTAAAATAGGATGGCTATTAGTAACATTGACCAGTTATCATTGTAGGAATATCATTGTTGTTTCCATTCCCCCTTTTTTTTTTTTAAAAAAAAAAAAAAGAAAGAAAAACACATGGAAAACTTAGTGAGTTTATTCTTTGCAGGAAAAGTTTCAAAAACTATTGTGCAACTTTCAGCTGTTTCATTTATTCGTGAAAGATGAGCCAACAGATTCAAGGGTCGCATGCTTTATCACCTGTAGAGATCCCTGCTAAGCGGAAACGAGGACGTCCACGCAAGGATCCGACAAAGGCGGAGAGCACACCTGCAGTACCTGCACCAGACAGTTCGAAGAAAAGCAAAGTATGTGGGGCTTCAGGTGATGAAGCTGATGGAATGGTGGGTCAGGTGGTTACTGGTGTCATTGATGGCACCTTTGGTGCTGGTTACCTTGTTAATGTGAAGGTAGGCAACACTGACACTCAGCTGCGAGGTCTTGTATTTCTTCCTGGGCGGTTCACTCCAATTACTGCAGAAAACGATGTGGCTCCTAATGCCAGAGTGTACACAAGAAGAGCGGTCCCGTTCCCAGATCTTAAACGGAAATCTCAGCCTTCTGGTTCTGTTCACTCAGAGCAAAATGCTAAGCAACCTGCTGAGCTAAAAGACCAAGTGCCTAAAATTGCACTTGCATTCTACTCTCAACTTTCTAATCTTCAATCTGGCATTTCAGAAGCACCTGAGCACCGATCCACAGCTGTTAAGATACCTGTAGCAGATAATGTGCCAAATATTGATATAGGTCTTTCACCGAATGAAAAAGTCCTGCCACCACAAATGGAGGAGCCAAAGGTTGATAAACCAGTAGAGGTGCTACAAGAAACTGAAGCCCCCAAGCTGATGAAAGGACCTAATGAAGTGGAGACAAATGAAGAATCAAAAACAGAACCAGAATCTGAACCACTTGTTGACACCTTGCTTGGTGCTGAAGCCTCCAAGCTGATGAAAGGACCTAATGAAGTTGAGGCAACTGAAGAATCAAAAGCAGAACCAGAATTTGAACCCGCTGCTGACGTGTTCCCTGGTATTGAGACTTCCACACTGGTGAAAGGACCTACAGATGTTGAGGCAAACAAAGAATCGAAGGAAGAACCGGCACCTATGCCAGTTGTTGACATATCTCAGGGCGTTGAAGCTGTTGTTAAGGAACCTGAGATTCATGATGCAGCTCTGAGCTCTGACCCTAGGAATGATTCGACTCGTGATGAGGTGAAGACTCTGAATCTGGAACTCAACCAAGCACCTGTGGCTTCTGAACCCGCATTCGAGAATTCTGAGTTGGTCAACAATTCAATGAAGAAACATGGCAATGAAGGTGTTCTGGCAGAACCGCAATTGGGGCATGCTGTTGAGGTTCCCAGTGGAGAAGGTAAGCCACCTGTGGGTGGTTCTACTAAAATTACGGGTGCAGTCTCTTTCTCGGCAGTGAAACACAGAGAAGAGGCCATTCGTTCTGAATCCAAGCCTACATCTGAAGGACGTGTTCCACCTGAGCTAACCGAATTGGAGATCCGCAGTCCTTCCGGGGAAATTATCAACATGGAATGTGATGAAACTGATGCTTTTCAGTCTTAGATATATTCATTGGTGTCAAACAATCTCAGCTGGATTTGCAACTTGTTTTTGGAGGAAGGACAGGAGAAACTAATAAAAACAGACAACCTAGTCTCTTAGTTGCCATATTATGAAAATCATTCTATAGGCATAGACAAAAAAATTTTGTAGACCCTTTTTTTTTCCCCCCCTATTGACAGCTTATGATGGTTTTAATTTTTGATGTGGCAACTATTCTCCTCTTTTCTGTAGGAGCCGTTTTATCTTAGATTCTTGGAGTATTTATAGTTTCCGTTAATTTCTTCATTTGTTTCTTTATATGTTGCTCAAATCTTGTTTTGCGTATTCTTTCAGGTACCAAACTTACAACTCCAGGATGGACAGGACTGAATAGGGAAATTGATCATGATTGATCCATCGCCTGTCAATTTGGATTTTTTTGTGGTTGCATTGTTATTAATGCGCTATTTTTACATGGCATATATTTGATTAGAATAATATAGCTGAACTTATTATCTTCTTTCTTTGACGTGTATTTTGTTGGCAAAAAAGTTAGAGATATAGTTGATCTTTTTGCAACTATTTACTTTTGCCTGCTTCGCCTTTTCAGGGAAGAGAGAGAGAGAGAGAGAGAGAGAGAGAGAGGAAAACATGATTTTATGCGTGTTTCAGTGAATCAACTAATGGCATCTCAATGACTTTAGGCATGCATCATAACCTCTGGCTAAATCTTATTATGTAAATATTTTGTAAAAATACCCATATTTCTATTGTATTAGAGTTAGAATAATATGTACATAAAATAGAATGCTGAAATCAATTTTTTTTAGAATGCAAGAATTATCTTATAATCAAATAATAATTAATTTTAATGAAATTTGAAAAAACTAATTTAAAACTTCATTACTTGTAGAGTATGCTTTTGTAAAAATGAGACAACGTGCCATTGCATCTTATGAAGGTTGAAGTTGAAAAATAGAAAATAGAATAATTGACACGAATGGTCCCTCAAATTTATCAAAAAGTGATAGTTTGGACCTTATTTTTTTTGTGTGTGAAACGAGCCCCAAACTATTAAAAAAAGTGCAATGTCGTCCTTTTCATTAAATGTCGTCTAAAAATAGGGATCAAATCATAACCTATTAAAATCGATTGTGACTAAAAAATCACCTTATAAAAAAGTAAGAGGTCATAATGTCATCTTTTTAGGTTATTATGCCGTTACTTTTTGAATGACATTTGACGAAAAAGACTACATTGTACCTTTTTAAGTAGTTTAAGATTTATTTCGTAAAAAAAATTAAAGACTAAACTGTCATCTTTTAAAGAGTTTAGAAATCATTCAAGAAATTTATCCTAGAAAATATTACAACTTAGGAACATTTCCCTTTTGATCCATGGCATAATGGACACATATGTAACTCATAAAATTTTGCTATATGTCTTACAAGCCCAATTAAGGCCCAGTACTTGTGCTTCTTACCCAACCCAGTCACCTTATAAGCCCAGGCCCGCCAATATGAAACCCGTATCCGTATTCCGTACCCTCTCTTCCTGACACTTCCATCGGACCATCAGTCTGCGGTCGCTTCCGGCGACAAGATATATTCATGAGATCCTTGCGTTTGTCACTTTGTGTACAAGGAAAGCAATAAACTGGGAGTACGTTTAGAATTAATTTTAGATTATTTTTAAAAATATTTTTGTATGTTATCAAAAGTAAAGAGGGTTTGTAAATTAGATTTGTTTAATAAATATTTTGAGAATGAAAATAAAAATAAAAAACAGTATAAATAATTTTTATTAATTAAAAAATAATTAAAAATTATTTTTTTATATTTTTATTTTTTAATATTTATTAATAATATTATAATATATTAATTAATAATTATAACTAAACACAATTTTTTTTTTTATTATACTCAAAATAATTTTTTAAAAAATCAATCAAATAAAATTTTAAAATTATTTACAAAATAAATCTCAACAAAATCTAATTTTTTTATTTTAAACTAAAAATAAAATTATTTTAAAAACATTACCGCACGGCTTTTTGCATTTCTCATTCTCATTCAGAGCTTTCGATTCGTCCCATGTTCTGAATATCTATCTAGTTTCAGCTTTGCTACGAAAAAAGCATCCTCAGTCAGAGATTCAGAACAAAGCTTGAGAGAGAGAGAGACAGAGAGATGGACATAATATCGCAGTTGCAGGAGCAAGTGAACACAATAGCTGCTCTGGCCTTCAATACGTTCGGAACACTGCAAAGAGACGCTCCTTCGGTCAGGCTCTCCCCCAACTACCCGGAGCCGCCTCCTGTTCCCGCCGACGACTCCTCCAAGTTCGCCGAACAGCCCAAGCTCTTGAGCGCTTCTCTCGTTAAGGCCGCTAAACAGGTCCTATTTTCTTTTTCTTTTGAATTGTTTGGAAATTTTCGGCGGATTTAAACTTTGGTGGAGATTTTTTTTTTTAACCTAGAAATCCATTTCAAAGAGGGGAATTAATGTTTGTTAGCGTCGGTTTTAATTGAATTAGGGGTTTAAACGGGTGATTTTGGCGGTGTGAATAGAATAATAATGATTGTTAATCGGAATTATTTAGGGTGGGGAAGAACTTTGTGGAACATTAAATAGTTAGTATTGACGAAAATAAGATATTTGGTGCATAAATTTGAATGGAATTTATGGCAGTTATGTAATCAAAATGTTAAAATGGGATTATTGGCATCATGAGTTGATCTATTAGCACTTTTTTTTTTTTTTTTTTTTCTCCTGATTATGGGTTGTATCAGATATGGCTAGGGATGGTAATTTTACCAGTTAACCCATTTATCTTGCTACCCGCATTAAACGGGGGAGCAAAATTCGTTTTGGCGAGAAGACCACCCTACCCCAAATCCGCACCGTAGCCATCCTAGATATGGCTCTGTAGAGTATTAGACTATTGGGACTACAAATATTCAGATTATGATTCATGAGAGTTATTCTTTGGCTCATTTTCTGTGCAATGGTCATCAACTGTTTTAGTTCCTGTGGCGCAACTGTTTTTGACCAACTGTTTCTTGTGCAGTTTGATGCTTTGGTAGCAGCACTCCCATTATCCGATGGAGGTGAAGAAGCGCAGCTGAAGCGGATAGCAGAACTACAGGTATGTAGTCGAGTGGCTATGACCCGTTGAAGATTCATAAGTTCCCATTTAGTTTTCTTTGTGTTTATAGGTTCAACTCTCACATTATTACTCTTTATTATTTTTTGTTTTTATTGTTTTTTTGGCGGATATGGAACTATATAGGCTGAAAATGACACTGTAGGGCAAGAACTTCAGAGGCAACTTGAAGCTGCAGGTCTAAGTTTTCTTTTGCCTCCTGCTAGATTTGTTGAAGTTTTCATTTCCAGAGTCGTCTTTGCTTCATTTTTTCTGTGTTTTTGTGCATGTGTGTGAGGGAGAGATGCCAAGAAGGGTAGTTAGTTTCGGTTAGTGCTAATCCAACTAATGCATATCGGTATATGACACACTCAAAGAACCATAGGGCATTCTGTTGATTGAAATAGAAAGAATATGAATCATATTTATCAGAATGAAGGCCAGTAACATCCTATGTTTAGCACCATCTTATAAATGCCTCTATAATTGCACCTTTGTCTGATGTTTTGAAGCGCACAATTATTTGCCATAAACATATCTAGATGAAAGCATTCCTTAAGTTCTTTTCCTCTTAATATGAGCTCCATTGTTATTTTGTACTCTAGTTCCGCTGGATTGAGATTACCAGTGAGCAAAACGCTTGTATTAAACGAGTCATAGGCCATTGTAAAGCTGTATTATGCTACTCTCAACTCTGTCATCTATCCTTCTCTTTTTCTCTCTCTCTTTTTGTTTACAAGGCTTTTTGCTAAACTGATAACCTGCAAACATCAATCATGAGGTATATTTAATCGTCCATTTTCCTATGTACCATTTTTTTCGTTTAGCTGTTCCTTTTAAAAATATAGAATCTGGGATTCTCTTCTCAATGTCTTGTCATTTGCTGGTTTCAGAGAACGAACTAAAACAGGTCCAGGAATTGTTCAGCCAAGCAGCAGATAATTGCCTAAACTTGAAGAAACCAGATTAAGTAGAAATGACATGATCGGCCAGAATTGCCTGTACTTGAAGAAACCAGATCGAGGCCGGATAGTCTTACAGCATCAGCCAAATAATTGACTCATTTTTGCTTTTCTTTGCAACTTGTTTATATACTAGTTCCTTTCTTTCCATCTTGCTTAATTATATGTGGATACTTATGCTTAATTGATGTTAAGAACCAAGATTAACATGCTTGGAGTTGAATATTATCTTAATCGACTTTCCTAATTTCTTCCGAATAGAAAGGTCAATGGGGAAGATAATCCCCAATTTGGGGAAACTATTCAAAATGGCCATATATAATTGATTTCTGTTCATGATTGAGATTTGAGGGGTTTTCTTGCTCAAATAGTACCGAATTTTCAGCTTCTTAGGATTGTAGAATAACGTTTAGTATGGGAACAAAATAAAGTGTGTGAAGTTCAGAAGTAAATCTAACAAATAACATTATGGGGACAAAATGAGTACGTCATTGTTGCTATATCTATAATATCCTGAAAAATAAGCTAAATTTTAAATCAACGTATAAAATTTTATTATGTAGTGTAATTATCTATTTCTTCTTCTTCTTCTCTTATTTGGAATTTTGCCATGTAGTTAATAATACTTCTATCTATTTAAGAAGCGCGGATGTTGTGAACTTTTAGTACTTTTAACTGTTTGTTTGCTTGCTTGCTTGCTTCTTCTTCTTTTTTTTTTTTTTTTTTTTTTTTTTTTTTTCTGCTTGCTTGTTTTCAAGTTATTTTTTTAGATTGTATTTTCAGCTTTTTTTCCCTTTCCATTATCTTTAATTGTGTTTTAAATGTTGTTTTTTTTTCTTTAGATATTGCATTAAAATATTTTTTCATTAATTGTCTTTAAACAAATCATTTATTATTATTTTTTTACTTGCATAAATATTTCACTTTTGAATCTCTATACTCTTTACTATAGAGCCATACTTATAGTAGAGAAGATGTATATATTTTTTCAACTTTTTTTTCAACCATCAGAAAACATAACATGAAATTGTTGATTTTCATAGAATCATAATTTTATTTAGGTTAAAATTTAAACATTCCTAATCATTTTATACTGATACTGGAAAATTTTTTATGAATATATTTTTTAGTTTGAAAAATAATTATAAGGTGGCTATATTTATTATGTTTATCATTATAAGAACATTGTTGGCATTAAAAAAAAAAAGATTAGCATGTCGTGTTTTAGTTTGACTAAAAAAAAGAATCAGTCGAATTATTAGTTGAATTTTTTTATTTCTTTTCAAAGAAACATTTAAAAAAACATGTTTGTATTGACACATTACTTATCATACATAATAATTTTAAATAAACTTGAAAGCGTTAATAACGTCCCTCAAGCTAGTGTTATGTAAGAAATAATGTCTATGCTGGGAAGATATGTTCTAAATATCGTGGAGTGAAAACTGTAAATATTTATACTGACAGATGTGATTACCTGTGGTGTAAATATGCAGAGATTGAAATCTTTTCAAAAACTACAAGTAAATATATATATATATATATATGGGTAAGATCTCTAGTTAGGCACTTAAAAAGTGCTTGACCAGTCAGGCGCTTGTATAATTATGTATAAATTATGCATATTTACAGGTAAGTTGCGTAAGTTGTGTATATTTACACGACACTTGTATAATTGTGCAATTATGTATATTTACATGCAAATCGTGTATATTTACATATAAATCATGTATGTTAAGCTATAAGAAACGACAATGTATATTAATCCTCAAAATATGTATTTTTTATAGCAATTAGTAAACACATAGCATGAAAATATGTCTATTGGCTGATTTGTTGTATTTTATGTTAAATATATACGATTTTACATGTAAATATACACGATTTATTTATAAATATATACAATTCATACATAATTATATAAGCGTCTGATTGGTCAGACACTTTTCAAGTGCCTGACCAAGACAATTCCTTATATATATATATATATATATATATATATATATATATGTATTTTTTTTTCTTGTAAATAAGACTTCTATTGAAGCTAAACCAAATCGTCTTGGGCTACAAAATTAGGGATTCTATCAATCCCACAAATATCACAATCCACCCTATAGACGTAGGAGGCAAGAATATGCGCCACAACATTCGCCTCTCTACATAGTGACACTTTCCAATTGCCTACAGTGGACAGTAGACTAAGGATATCCTCAATAACAGCTCCTTCTTCGCCCAAAGTAGCTCCCCCATTCACCACTTGTGCCACTCTACTAACATCCACTTCAATATCATGAACATCAAGACCACATTGGCGAGCAAAAACCAATCCCTCCCTCAACGCAATACATTCTGCTATAAAGGAAGAGAACGAGCCAGGAAGCTTTTTAGCTAAGCAAGCCCACACAACTCCTTCAGCATCCCTGACCACTGCTCCAACTCCAATATAATCCTGATGGGACCGAACAGACGCGTCTGTATTCAGTTTTAATCGGCAAGTTTCAGGAGCTCGCCAGATCTCATCGCGCAATGGACGCGAGTCTTGATGAGCATCCTCTCTCTCCCCACACTGCTGGTAGCCGTATAAGACTCTGCCCGCCATCTCCAAGATTTCAGCAGCAGATCGACTAACATTCTGATGTAGAAGCTGATTGCGGCTCGTCCAAATTGCCCATGAGATTACACAAAAAAATCTCAAGTTCAGTCGCACATAAACCATCAAAACATCTCACATCTGCCAGTTTTAGTTTAGGCCACAGTGCACACGACTCCCAGACCACCCGTGAAGAGTCACAACTCCAAAGCGCATGCCAACTGGATTCATCTCCATTACAACACCATTTACAGCAGGTGTTGCATTTTATCCCCCTCCTACTTAATCCAACAAAGCAAGGCAAAATGTCGACAACAGCTCTCCACATAAAATTTTTTTATCTTACTTGGAATATGCAGGGTCCACAGTTTCTTCCACCAGCCCCTATCTGATGCGGTAGGTGGAGCACAAGGGCAAATGGCGCAACATCTAATAGATCCAAAGAATCTACCAAATAGTCCGGTGACGATGCTTAAAGTCAAACGTGTTGACCTAATGTTGAATATTTTTATGTTTTGATAATAACAAATACAGTGTGTTATGTTATTAATGATTTTATTTTGAGTTGTGTTTTTAGCATAATTAATATTATAAATTAACTCAAGAAGCATATTGTGGAATACAATGCAAATACATTCAAAGTTGAGAAATGCAAATTGAAGAAGGAATTCAAAGCTTGAAGTATTGAAATATCAAAGATCAAGAGCAAGCAAATAAATTCAAGCAAGACAAGTACTAATAGGTTTTTATATTTCCTCAGTCTTGTATTTGATTTTGACTTCATACTATCATGATTAATTCTTGGTTAGGCTCATGCACACACTCACATTATTCTTTTAAAATGAGACTAAACTAAGTGCATAATGACATTTGGCCTAAAAGTTCAATTTTGTGAAGGTTTGAGGCAAACTAAGTGTCAACTGGTCGACCTATGTCGTCCGGTGACAGAGAATGCTAAATGCTTCGGTCAACCGGTGCTGTCTCAATCGATCAACCGCTCCGGTTGACCAGTTCTGTTCAACAGATTTTCAATAAAACCGTTGAACAGTAGGATTTTAAATTTGTCTCAACCGGTCAACCGCTCCGGTCGACCTGTACCGGGTAAACGTTCAAAAATATAATCGTTAGAAAGTGAGGTTAAATAGAGGAAAGTCATTTTTCTTTGTTGTGGATTTTCCTAAAAATAGAGAAATTGGTCAAAGCTCCCAAATCTCTTAAAATCCAAAAAAGTTTCTCTAAAGTGACATCATAATCATCATCTTCTCAAAATCCTTACTTCACTCTCTCACACATACTTGAGCCTATCTTGGATTATATTTTGATAGTGTGATTTCATCATTTCCTAATTATTTCAGTTGTGTAAAAACATTATTAGGAGTGTATGACTGAGTGATTCACCATTCATAATCATTACTTTCGCATTGGGTTTGTTGGTTGGTCGATCTCCATAGAAAATCGACATTGTGTAAGAGGTTAGGCGAAGCCTTAGATAGAAAGATTCGCCATCTTGTAAGAGGAGTGATCGTGCCAGATAGTCGATCGTATAGTGAAAGAGGTCGAGAGGCGGAATATCTCGGCAACAGTGGATTAGACAAATTTATTTGTTGAACCACTATAAATCTCATTTGCATCTCTCTTGGCCCTATCTCTCTAATTTCTGCACTTTAACTTTGATAGTTGACATTGATTGATTTAACTCTTGGTGAGAAGCTTATTGAACTTGCTATATGATATTAGATTGATTCATCTTGTGCATTTCAAGTGTTTGTGCTATTGCGTTAACTTACATAATTTTCGGCACACCAAGTGTTTAATAAATACACTGTGTTAAATTAATTGTCTATATTTATTTTTAATCTTGAATAATTGTATAAACTCTCAAAAAATATTTAAAATTTCGTCATTTATTGTAACAAAAAGAGAAAACTTATTAACGGAATAAAATTTGATGAGAACAGATGTTACTTTTTAAAATTTAAGAGACAAAATATTATAAAGATCATAATTCAAAAGGAATTTTTGAAATTAATCCTTAACAATAAGGTCCTCCACTCTCCAATCTGCCATTTCCGATACACCCAAAGTGATTAGTCAAAAAATACTCGGTTGAGGGATCCAATGACCTTGAAAAATTCTTCTCTCCTCGAACTAGGGCTGAAAGAAATCACTCCGAATCCGGCCGAGCCGAGCCGATCCTATTCGAAAATCATGAGTTTCCAATTTTTTATTAATTTTCGGTTTTAATTATGCCTAACCCGAACTGCGTGGGTAAGGGCGCGGGGTGGGGTTACATGAACCTGAAGTAACCATACCGGGCCGAACATGTTCAAAGTAGGTAAAACAATGTCCAACACTTCAAATTCATACTTTCATAAGTTTATGGACTTTATGTTTTTAAATTGTTAACTTATTTATGTTTTGGATTCACGGGTTGTGTAAAAAATACTTGTATGTCATAGTTGTTGAATTAGGACATTCTTTATTTATATTGGAAGTATTTTATTTCAAAGTGAGTGTTTTAATTGATCATCTTGCATTTAGACTCCTTCTTGAAGGAAAGACATGTTCTGTTTGATAATGATTTCTTCCGTAACAAGCACATATTAATTGACTAAAAAGCGATCATCTGGTCCTTGAGATCACTCTTGCTTTATGCATATTGTGATAATTAGAAAGGTTCGACCATGCTTACATTTAGTGAGAAGATGCAAAGTATATTCGACTAGTATGAGTTATTAGTCTTTATTTACTACAATAGTATTTGCATATATTATTTATTGCTCATTTACTACAATAGTATTTTATCATTTAGTTGCATATAAGAGCCTCTTAGATTAAAATTGATGAAGTCATAGATTAAAATTAATTTTTACTAACCCGAATAACCCAACCCTATCTGAGATCACCCGAAAGGTTACAGATTTACAGATTTAAGAGTGTCACGGTCTAAAATTTTCTTAACCCGCACTGATCAAATAGACTTAATTTTTCGACTCAATTCCACCCTACCTGACCGATTTACACCCCTACCTCGAACCAACCCGCATCTTTAGCCCCACTTTTAATAACTCACGGCCCCATTGCAAACTCTTTGTAAAAGTTACCATTTTTAAAAAATTATTAATTAATCACTCTGTCATTTTAAAAACGATATCTTACTAAGGAATTTTCAATCAGATATTAATCCTTGGACTTCTTTTTTTTTTTTTAAGAATTTTTAATTTTAATTTAACAAAAACTTAGAAAACGCTTTTAAAAAAGGAGATATCTTACACACAGTTCATAAAAAAATAATAAAAATAATAAAAAAAAAACTTTTTTTTGCTGGAATTTAAACTCATTATTAAAGTAAAAAACAACTACCACGCGCCCACTTGGTCGTATGTCATATTCTGGAAAAGATGAAGTTTTCAACTTTTTTTTTTTTTTGTAAGGAAAAAATCAACCCGATTTTACCATTAGATGACTACAAAATGAAAACATACATGTCACCAAAACAGGCTGGTTCTCAAAAACTCAGGATGTACATATCAAATACACATCCAAAAGCACATATATATTAAGAAGCAGAAGGTCAGAGAGTTTGCAAAACTCCATAGTCTTTAGCAATACAAAATAAAAACCTAAAAATAAAATCCATATTCCAGAAACCAGATAGATAAGAAAGAGAGGAGTATCTAAACATATTATTGAGTTACTTCCAAAGACAGACACCCCCACAAGACAAGACAGGATTCAAACTCCTCAGCTGTATCCCACTTGCTGCTGCTGTTGTGGCTGCTGCTGGTAGTTCCCGTACCCAGGATAGCCTCCATAGTACATGCTCGGATCTTGGGAAACAGGAGGATAGCCATAGCCCTCATGACCCGGTGCATATCCATAGTAACCGCCACCACCATTCCATTGGCTTGCATCTTGCTGAGGCTGCTGAACCATAATACATAAAATGCATATCAGTCAAGTTCCAAGGAAAACAAAGAGCCTATGATTGATTAATCAGTCTAATTCAAGGTCTTCCATGTTATAAGCCACGTTTGCCATATCAAGATGTAAAAACTCAACCTGTTTGTTAGAAGGACTACGGCCCCAAGAGAGTCGAATGTTTTGCCCTCCCAACTGGGTCCCATTCAGCGTCCGGAGAGCTTCTTCAGCGCAGCTCCTGATCACCATATCACACAACCAAGTGAAGTGTTACACATACTTTTAGGATAGATATAGCTGATGATACAACCGCCAAATGAATGTACCTGTCAGTAAATTGGACAAACCCACAGCGCTTGCCTGTTGGTATCTTCACGTGGACCAGCTCACCATATTGGTGGAAGACTTGTCTCAGGTGGTCATCCGTTACATTGGAATCCAAATTACCAACGAATATCTGCAAGAAAAGTTATCTACAAGTCAGGAGAAAGGTTGTAACAGGTTTAACTTTCCAAGCATGGAAATTTACAAAGTACTCACAGTTGTATTATTCGGGTCATTCTCGTTCTGAGCCCCTTGAGAACTCTGATATGATGCTAACATATTCAAAATAAAGTTTGAAAAGCGGTTAGCTATTGTAGTGTAACATAACATATAGAACCAGTAATAAGTGATGCTGTTACATCAAATAGAGAAGCTGTATTCACTCAACCCAAAAAAAGAACAAAAGAAAAGTAAACCATGCAATCACTGATGCTGTTACTTCAAACTTTTTTTAAATTAAAAAAAAAAAGGGGGCAGGGAGATTATCCAAATGAGCCCACCTCAAATATTACTAAGTCCCTATCCATAAGTACAAATTTATAAAACTCGAGAACCACACCTAAGAGTGCTTACACACGACAGATATCTACAAGGACCAATAAACATCTTTATGTATGGCCAAAATTATGGTACTGCATAAGAGCTTGTAACAAAGAGTATGCAGGACAAGGCAATTACCATTCTGCCATTACCCTTAAAACACATTTGGAAAGTCTTAACAGTAGCGGCCTAAAACATGGAAAATATATATGCCCTACACAATGTACTTCTATGTAAACATAGTTCTTGCCATTAGGATAAAAACATTAATGAGTTGATTACAAGCTTTTGTGGTACGAACATTTGTGTTGCTACACAAGACTATCCTATCACAACACCATATAAGCAGAAGTAATATTGGAAGGATATTCAGAAGAAAAAAAAAATGCAAGTACAAGAAAAAAAAAAAGAGAACGTAGTGCATACATCCTGAGATCAGAACTGAAGATTTAAACATATTGACTTACTTCAGCACTTCCTACACAAAGGAATATATCCTCAGCAGAACAGTGGGCGCAGTAAATAAATAAATAATATGGACTCATCAAGGAGACACGACAGTAAGACTAGACCCTAATCATAATAGTAAAAGAACTGAAGTAGAAGGCCACAAGCACGACAATTAGCCTGAAACATGAAGTATCTGGCACTTGCAATGACTTGTTATCTGTGCTCCTTAAATCTCGTCTCATGGACTGGAAGCTAAATAGATAATCAGAATTGCACATCATAGAATAGCTGGGGGAAATAGAAAATTTCAAAAGAAACGTAGGAGTGCTGAAAAAAACTAAACCCTTCTTTACCACGAAATAACTTTAAAGAAAAATGAAAAAAAAAGAACTAAATCTCATGGACTTCAAACTTTAAGCAGCAAGAACAGTCACGAATTGTAACTTTATGGAAATGGAAAGCTGAACCAATAGAACGAGCTGGAAAAAAAATAAGCAATGTAGCATAACAAATGCCACATGAATAATGGGCAACGCATACATAAATGGTAACTGACCTAAGTGAGGCCACGCCCTAAGGGAATACCATTTCAGCTGAAATCAGTAGCAGGCCCCTAGATGACAGAGCCTCTTGACCCCCCTGCTTTGAGACAACATGAGTTCTAATAAGTTTATAAGATTTTAATAGCATTTACCCTGCCCAAATTTTTTAACGAAATTATAGGAAGTAAAAGACAATGGAAATTTGCTGCTTATCTTCAAGAGCATAACCGAAAGAAACTTCAAATACTGTTCAGCATACTGCTGCGTATCCAAAAAATAATGGAAATACAACCTTACCATGTTAGAGGTGGCAGAATAAAAGAGACGATAAAAAAGGGAAAAAAACAACGAGAAAAAAATGAACAATCTTAGAGTAACAGCATCATTGAGCTAAACGATTTTTTTTCTCGTACGGTGTAACTGCAAGACACAAAGACGGCACGAAACATCAAAAGAACAGATGAAAAAAATCAAACCTTTGGAGTATTGCTGAGAACCAACTGCATTCTTGTTTGCAGCAGGGCCAATCCGCATAGGTCTTGTAGAACAGAGAACGCCATTCATCTCATTCATAGCACGAATCTGCTCACTTTCATCTCCAAATCTAACGAAACCATAGCCCTTAGTACGGCCAGTGAGCCTGTCAATAACAACTTTTGCACCCTTAATCGATGGGTACCGGCCCCTGAACGTCTCCAGAAGCGTGTAATCTGTAACATCAGCAGCTAAATCCCCAACAAATATTGTATAATCAGGTGTATCGTCAGAACGCTTCTCTCCTGCAGATGCCCAGTTTAGTCTGAAATTCTGAGCACCATTTGGCATAGGGGATCCGTTGAATGTTTGGAGGGCTCTCTCTGCAGCAGGGCGGCTAACAAACTCTATAAAGCCATAACCTTCTGACTGACCAGTTTGTTTATTACGGATGACTTTCACCGAAACAACCTACAATTATAACACACATCTTAAGTAATTAACAAACAAATCCACAAAAGTGTATGGTATACAACATGTTTTGATACGATCCAGGATCGAACCCACAACCTCCCCCGAACCCACCCCACCCAAACCCCCCTTGCCACTAGACCAAGCGGATTAGGCTATAGTATACAACATGTTAACATCCCACTCTGTAGAGGGAGGAAAAAAAAGCTAGTCCAAGCATAAAACTAACGTCGAAATATAAACTTTAAACAACCAATCTCCTACACCCATTTATGTATTCTTCTATCATCTTACGATTCAGGAAAAATTAGGAAAAATTTCGACTGAATCAGTACCAAAGATTGGAACGAGCACAATCAAGATCCAAATTTTAATAACAAAGAAAAAACGGATTTAAAAGTACATAATTTTTTTAGGCGCTCCGAAAAACCCTAACGTAAAAAACACAGATCTGAGAACAAATAATAAAAAATAAAAAATAAAAAATAAAACCAAAAAACCAAAATAGTTAGGTATTATATAGAGAGACCTCGCCGGTGTGAACGAAGCAGCTGTAAAGATAGTTCTCCTCCATCCAGTACTGCAAGTCTCCGATCCAAAGCGTCCGGACCTCGTCGGCGCTGGTGAGCTGGGCCTGCGGCGGAGCCTGCTGTTGAGGAGGCGGAGCCACCTGGCCCTGAACGGCCCAAACCGGTGGCGCCTGGCCGGCCTGCGGCGGCATCATCATGTAGGGCTGCTGGGCATGCTGAGGATACTGCTGGCCCATTGCCTGGGGTGCCACGCCTGCTCCTGGTTGCATCATAGTGATGATGATGAATATCAGGGGTTTAGAGAGAGAAAGAAGATGGATAAAAGAGGGACCGGGAGAGAGAGAGAGAGAAACCCTAACCCTAACCCTAAAAAGGAAAGGTCCCCAAAGAGAGAGAGAGATAGAAAGGGAGGCGACTGTGTTATTATATGAATGAGAATGATTGTGAGGAGATGGGGCTAGAGATTCCCCCCACCAAAAAAAAAAAAAAGACCACGAAATCCGACACGTGGCACGTCATATAAGACATCGTACTATACGCGGTGAAAAGAATGAATACGACATTTTACGACCGTCGGATATTTTGTCATAAAAATCCAACGCCGTATATAATAAGTTTAAGAGTTGGGCCAATGGGCCGCCGCTTTTAATTACCCTCCAACATTATGGCCCATTCCTTTCATGGGCCCATGATCCATAATGGTACTTGCTTGCGTGCGTCGAAGCGATTCCACACTCTTTCTGACTTGCCAGTAGAGCAGACGGAGAGAGCGAGGGTTAAACTGTCGACGACTTGCTTGGGATCCGACTCGCTCTCCCTCAACTCAGCGCTGAGTCGCGTCCGAGTCTCTGTAATTTGGAGCTCGAAATAGAAAATTTTGATCTTTCTCACTTCGGCGATGGAAGCTGGTATGCAGCATTAATCTTTGTCCCTGAAGTTTTATCAAATTCGCCAAGTTCGATTTCGTGTGTTTCAGATTTTATGCAGTTTAATGGCTATTCTTCTGTTGTTTGTCCTTTTCGATGGTGGATGGACATGGTAAGCTACTGTAAAATGGAAATCTTTTTCCATTTTTTAGTAATTAATTGGCTTTGAGTCCTATAGAATTAGCTGAGGATAGTGATCTTTCTATTGGGATTTTGTTCAAGTCAAAGAATTGGTTAGATCAGGTACAACAGCCAAAATGGATTTGCATTTGAAGAGCCTGTTTAGTAGATTTCAGGAGCAATTTGGTTCTGGTCCGGGGCTTGGCCCGGGATCCGGAACATGTCTCATGAAAGTAGAAGGTGTTGCTCCTAATTTTATTAAGTCTGTGTTTAAAGCTGCTGCTGCTCTGTATAGGACTGATCCGTGGAAAAGATTGCGCCCAGGGCATCTTTTCGGCATTCGGGTTGGGAAGGATTCAGATTGGTCTGGCAAGAAACAGCCTTTCCCATGTGTGCAATTCGTTGGAGGGGATGGTGGGGATATTGGCTTTAACATGTTTAGGTCCGAAAATGATGCTAAGAAGATGACGGGCTCAACAGAGACGGTACGAGTTCCTAACATAGAGCTTTTGAGGGTCACGTATGAACCTGAGTCGTTGATGTTCCCCTCGAATCGCAAAATGATTAAGTCGCTGTCACTGGAAGTGTCGGGGACTAATCGTTTTCCAGTGATCGATGTTGCGCGTTGTGCGTCTTCTGGATCTCTTCAGTTTAGGAATCCAACTCTTGAAGAGCTTAGGTTTGTCTATGCCGCCATGAAAGCCATTGCTTTGGTGCACCCGTTGCTTCAAGTAGATAAAGACGGTGGACCAAAGTGGTCTAGGTTAATGTACTTTGAACCGTTTATTGAGACGGTTGATGTTCAATGGCCTCCAGAGATGGCCAAAGGCTATGACCTTGTTGCAGTGACGGTCTCACACCCGCCTGGTCAGGCGTACGAAGAAAAGGCTAGTTCGACAGCTAGCTCCACCCCAACCAAATTTGCAGAGCCACCAAGGGAAGATACTTTTGTTGATGTAAAATTGTACTTGAATGGAAGCTTGCGGCAATGTGCAGCATGCGAGAAAGAGGTTCATGGAGAACAGGCTCTTTGTTGTGGGCGATGTCGAGCTGTGCTCTACTGCAGTTCTGTCTGCCAGAAGCAACACTGGAAGGAAACTCACAAAAGCATGTGTGGTCTTTACAAGGCTATGATGGAAAGGGAGGAAGAACTGGCAATGAAAATATTCATGTTTCCTTGTACTGCTGACCAGCCTTGTAAGTGGCTTGAATCATTGGGTATCCATCAAAAGGGCATGTGGAGAAGAAAGTGTAGTTGCTATTCTCACTGCCCTTTTGGTCTCCTTCCTGTTAAAGGTGGACTATGGGATTCTTGGGGTGGGCTTGATGATGAAGAGTATCTTCGCGACTCGCCTTTTCATCATCATTTGAGGGATGGTATGTCGAGCCCAATCCTTCTCTCTGGTTGGTCAGAATACTATAATCTCCGGTCGCTGCCATTGTCAAGCCCAGTTGCTGATATTCTCTCCCATCCGCTGACAGTTTATTACATATTGACGGCTCTCAGCATCAGTTCAAAGAACCTCTTACTCAATGGGAAGGAAGTCATTCTTCACTATTTAGGGCCAGAAGGGGAGTTGGACTGGATGCCAGCATTTGCAGAAGTTGGTCATTTGCTCAATCGATTGGGTAACATACAAATAATAATGGTGGGGCCAGAAGTTCCAACGAATTTGTCGGGGACAACTTCAGGAATTGGTAGCAGAGTGAGGGTGAATCTTGTGAGAGGTGTCTATCAGGAGGAAGCTAACTACTTGCCTTCTCCGCATGTGATTGTTGCTCTAAATTGCGGATTGGATAGGTATGCAAGCTGGGGTGGAGCTCTTAATTTGATCAAATCCATGGCTATTCCAGCCTTTTTCACAGATCAATCTGAGATATCATGCGCAAATGCTAAACAGGTTCTTAGAAGTACTGGACTGCATATCACACATCCTGTAACACCGAACCCTTTTCGCTCGCCGGTGAAGAATCATGAAGCTTCTAGCAATCTTCCTGCATATAGCAATGGTTTTGTGCTCGGAGTAAATACATGAATTTAAACCATGAAGACCAAATTTGGATTTATTTCTTGCAGTTGTATTTTTTATGATTACAAATTCAAGGTTTAAGCAAATCCAACTATTTGATTGAGAGACTGAGAAAGAGACTAATGAGGTGGGAATATTAAATTCGTTTTTCCCATTGCAGTTCCGAACTCTCTGTTGTCGGTAAGCATTATTTATTTGTTTATTTGAATTTGAACTCTCTCCATATTGTAGAACAGTTTCAAACTGCTGAATTTTGTTGTCTTTCATTTTTCTACTGTCAGAACTGTATCTGTATTTACTTTGAAATGGCCGTCGGAACTATTTGTTTTCTAATCCTAGTATCATGTAATGTTTATAATAGTCTTAGAAGGTTATAACTGATTCCTTGTTTAGAGTTTCATCAAGTTTTTGATTGATTAATCTTAGTACCCATGTCCCATTCGCCATTTTGTGAGAGATCAAGGAAAATTTGCCAGTTGTTGAAAGAGATAAAATAAATATTGACCAAGTGGAAAAAAGTAATGAAAATTAAATTTCCAGTGGCAGAACACCACCTAAACCGAGGAAATCTGAGAAACTTTTCCCTAACATAAAGCATTAGGAATTTAGGACTCCTTTGGTTTATGGGTTCAATGTGATTTTGATTCAAAATCCAAATTGAAATTCTATGGCAGAATCTATTGATGGAAACTTTTTTTATTCAAAATTTTTGTGAGAGCAGAATCATAATCACGGATTTAAATCAATGAACTAAACATGTCAATAATATTAACCTGATTGGCTTGTTTTCCACTTCATACTTTATCCGAAGCAATTTTAATATTACATTTTCTACTTCATTATTTGCTTGTTTTCTGCGAAGAATGCCTCCTCTTACACACACACACACACACACACCAAAAAAAAAAAAAAAAAAAAAGAAGATTTTATTATTTTAATGTCTCCAGCACTCTGATATTTCACACAGTGGATCCCATTTCCCAAACCTGCATCTTCAAAGTTTATCATTGGCCAATTTGGTGGTTAACATACAAACAGAACCAATTTTTTTTTTTTTGCCTTTTCCTTTTTTGACGCTAGAATAAATAATTGTTAGAGCCCATGTGCTTCATCAAGTACCTAGACAAAAGGGTAAGCTTTTTTTTTTTTTTTTTTCTTATTTCTCCCCGAAGAAAAGGGCAAAAGTTTGAATACCCAATATAACCCCTTCCAAACCCTCAACTTAAAGGGTCCACAAATCACAACCAACTTGGCAACTTGTTCTATAAAGACCACCCAACTGCCTCCTTTTCCTTCTAATCAGTAATCTCTATAACTACTAGGCTACCCCCAAAAGACATTGTCACCTCCCTTATCATACAAACCATAACCCTGTTTGGAAGCACTCCCTACCACAAGGCACAAGCAATGGAGCTTCCAATGATCCACCCTGCTTCCTACCAATATCTTATCCCTTCTCATCTCCTCTTCCCATACAACCTTGTCCCAGAAAACTACGTTCACTGGTCAAAAACCCCGGAGTCTCACATTTTCTCAGCTGACCTCACTGGTAAAAAAACCTTCTTCAAAACAATCCTTTTTTCTCTTCATGACTTTCTTATTATGTTTTCATTTGGGCATTAAAAAGTTTTCTTCGGTTGTTTTTTGGGCAGGTGTGAGAAAAGAGGAGATAAAAGTGGAAGTTGAGGACTCAAGGTACCTCATAATCCGGACCGAGGCCATCGATGAATTCTCGGAGCCTGCCAGGACCTTCATGAGGAAATTCAGGCTTCCGGGTAGGGTCGATATTGATGGTATTTCAGCTAAATATGAAGATGGAGTGTTGACAGTTGCAGTTCCAAGGTCTTTTACCAGAAGGGGTTTCTATATTGACCCTGCAGATGTGCCTCAACAGCTTGAAACTCTGGCCAGAGCTGCTTGATCTCTGTTCTCTATCACGCTTAGTAGCTTACTGAGGTGGTGATATATGTGGTGGGGTTGTGGGAAAGATAGGTATTATTTCCTTAAAAGATCATTTATGAAGGGTGAAATTCCTGATTTGGCTTTACTTGTTGCAAAAAGGATGTTCGTTGGTTTCTATTTTGGGTGTCGTGATTGGAACATCATTAAAGTTGATTAGTTTCTAATAATATTTGTTCAACCAAACCATCAACAATAACATGACAAATTATTAAAAAAGAAAAACATAAATAAACATAAGTGAAACAAATTATATGGGGTGTTCATGGATCAAATTACACAGATTAGAGGTCAATTCTAACTCCATTAAAAATAAATAAATAAATAAATTTCGTGGAGAGCATGCCTTTGCAATTGCCAAGAGGATTGTCTAATCTTCTGTACTTAAACTCGTGTGTTCGGGCAAAATTAGATTAAAATCCTAAAGCAGTTTTATTTATTTTCTAAACCACGTTGGGAATATGATCTTGATCGGAACAACTTCTTATTTGGTAAATATCGGTCATTTTAAATTTAAATCAGTTTAATTTGTTGATTTTAAATTTTTAATTTGAGTTAAAATATGATTTTATATTAAAATTTTTTATTATAATAAAAAATTAAATCTGATTATTTTTTTAAAAAAATTTACTATAATAAAACTTAAATTTTAAACTCAAATCAATAAAATAAATAAATTTTAAATTTTATTTTGTGAGAAACTATTATAGTAAAATTTAAATCGATAAAATAAAAAATTAACGTTTAAAAAAAATTTATATCATAATTTAAATTATAATTTATAACTCATTATAATATTTTTTTTTATAAAAAATACATATAAAATAAAAATAATTTTAAATTATAATTTTAAATTTATGAAGCCAAAGTTAATTTTCATTTTGTGTGAAACTGCTGTGCAAACACCTGTGAGTGTGGCGGCAGATAGTTTTGGGAGCAGAATCTCAATTCTCATTTTTCTTCAAGAAGATAATTTTGTGGGCGGCAGGGCAGCGATGGGGACCACAATATCAAAGCCCTTTAATGCCTCGATTCTCTACCTAAACAGTTAATCAAAAACTCTGCGACTTGCAAAGTAATTTAAAACTTGTAAATTGAGAAAGCTTCTTTACCCCCTATTTTTATAATGCGCTAAAAAAAAAAAAAAAAAAAAAAAAAAAAAAAAAAAAACTTTTGAACTTGCATTTAAAATAGAGAAAAGGCTGTTAGTTCACTCATTTAAATTTTTAATTTAAATTAAAATATAAATTTATATAAAAAAATTAAATATAATTATTTTTAAAAACTTTTTATTATTGTAAAACTCAAATCGACAAAATAAACGAATTATAAATTATTTAACATACTAATAAATTAAGTTTTGTAATTGTTAAATTTATATATTTTTTAATATTTACATGTTTTTATTTAAATTAATAGATAAAAAATTTAACCTCTTAATATTTTAGCGTAATGAAGGTCCAAAAAAAAAAAAAAAAAAAGAAGCCAGTTGAATTGGACATGGTACGTCTCATAGAAGTGTTTCTAATTAGTTTTCAAGTTCTCTGAAAAGTTTTCAAAGAAAAATATAAGCATCTTCTCTTATATCAAATCCAAAAGTCCTGTTTATCCTTCTGTTACCATTTTCAGAAGACTAACAGCCTCTCTTAATCTTCTATCTGTGTTTTCTCTGGCCATCTGACCTCGGACACCCCTGCATTAAGGCGTGAGTAATCAGACTGAAGTCTAACTGTGACTTTTATATATATATATATATATTGACATATTTTGAAACTAAAATATGGTAGATCGAACCTCTTCTCATTATGTGCCTTCCTTGAGAGTTCCTCAACAAGATTGTGTAGCCTTCTCAGAAGGGCAGGTGACTTGCGTACAGCTTCAATACCTTTACGACTTGAGCATATCTTCTTCAATACTTCAGAAGCAATAAAATATATTTCTTCCTTGTTCCTGAAAAGGTAATAAAATGTTGGTACTTCATAGTTCATTCGTAGATGAAAGAATTACTACTTCAATGATCGGTCTAAACTGATACACGGACCTTAGCAGCTCCCATAAAATAATTTCTATAGAACCATGGCAGTCAATTAGCACTTCAACCAGATGCGGATAGCGGGCAAGGTTTCTAAGAGTAGAGAGCGAATGCTTTACGACCTCCTGATCAGGAATGCTTCGACTGACTGAGCGAATGAGCTTGAGCAACGTGCTAATTGCTCCCGCATCGACAAGTTTTTCACAGCATTTTTTAGAGTACCTTGTAGCCATATCTGCAAAAAAGGACTCTTAACTCAAAAATGGAGTCTGTGGGTTGCGAAGCTGAGGCAACATCCAGAGATGAGACAACCCGACGACCAATCACTTAATGACCTCAAAAGTATTATAGGTTCTCTCATTTCTCTATTGTAATGTATTGTAAGACATGTTCATAATTTTAATTGAACCAGTAATAAAATATGAACCATGGATCATGTAACAAACAATGCGCACTAATTTTCTCGAGCTTCTTAAGAAGCCCTTGTGTGAGCATGTTTTTGAAATAGGCCGCTCAGGTCAAGAATTTTATGCCTTTAATTCTGGGGAGTCTATTTAAAGTAGTACTTTATGCAATGCTCACCCAAAGTTGCGCAAGTATGAAGAATGCCACTAATGCTTTTTTTGCTCAGCAATTCTGAAAGAGCTGCTATAAGTCTGTTTATAATGCGCATTCCATCATCCACATTTGCGGCTGACTGTTGCATTCTCAGGCGTAAGTCCAATAGGTGTCCTCTTGATTCTTTCCGTGCAACGTAACCCTTCCAGTGCGACTGTAATTCAAAAAAAATCAAAAGGGAAAATGTATTTTCTAAATTTACCAAATTGACGTCAATAGGGAATGCAAATATATATGCGTAAATGGATATAAATATGCAAAAACATCCAACTCATTCATGAAAGAAAAATAAAGCGAAAAACGATAACTTTAGAATATTCCTAATGCCAAAACAGTCAGAATTGGTCCTTCAAATAGTCTGCATTCATATTAATTCAACTTAATAAAAGAAAGCAAAATGAAGAGAATATCTTACTTGTATCACTACAATATGATGCCTCTCTCTCGTAGTTTTTCTTATGGCTATCCAGCCACGAAAACGGGACTGAATTATTAAGGCACACCTCATTTTGAGTTTTAGTGACAAAACACCTCTCCACCACCTCTGCAGTTTTACAACAGAATACAAAACTAATGTCAATTCAGAACTTCGATTACAGCCTCTTGAACTCCTGGAAATATGACCATTAGCAGCAAGTGTACGTTGCGAGGATGTCCCTGCAACAAACCATAAACCAGTATAAGTTTCAAGCCACTACTTATAGAGTAAACATATGCATCTATAATGAATTTCACGGTGGTGAACATGTAAGCAGAAGTCTCACTATCTACCTAAAAGCTTCTTTCTAGTTAACTGTCCCCTGACAAAGCGTTGAATTTCCAATGCAGCAAGTGTTTGACGATGTAATCCCATTCTGCATTTCAGCCCTCGAACGGCACTTTGGATCTTTATTACAGCCTCCCTTTGGGAAAGGAATTCCCTTCTTACCAACCAACCACGGCAATGTCTCTAAAATTTTTTAAACAATGTACCAATACATAGCTTGTTATGTGTATCCTAAGGATATAAATACCGTGAAAAAAAGAAACCAATTGCTTATAATAGACGAGGCTCATAAAATTACAATGAAGACTGCCAAAAGTTCTATGATTAATGGAAACAAAACATTAAGTACTTCAGGCTACTTACTTGGATAGCAACTATTAGATCCCTTCGTCTACAAGCTTCTCTATGGCAAATCCATTGACGTACAAAAGATTGAATAATAGTTGCAGATTTGGTTAAAGCTCTGTGATGTTGATATGTCTTCAAACATCTTGACATTCGAAAATAACTTTGTATTTTCAATGTTGCATGCTTTTGACTTTGAAATCCCCTTCTCAATATCAAACAACGGAAATGACTTTGGATTTTGGTTGCAGCAAAGTGTTGATTTTTGATAGAATTGCAAATAACAGAACACTTCGCTGTAAGCTGGACTTCAACCTCTTCGATTGTTTGAAGATCATCAACACCTTTCTCCAGGCTTAAATGAAAAGCTTCAATTTGAGCAACCTCACGAATGTGCCTACACCTTACTAACCACCCACGGAGATATTTTTGAATGATAATAGAAGCACTGATTAGATCATCAACACTCTTCTTCAGCTGTATATTAAAAGTTCTCTCTTTTTGAGCAACCCCGCATAAGAACTGAGACCTTGCTAACCACCTACGAAGGTACTTCTGAATGACAATAGAAGCATTGATTAAATCATCAAGATCCTCTTTCGGCTGTAAAACAAACACTTTCTGTACTTGAGCAACCTCACAGATGTACCTAGACCTTGCTAGCCACCCACGAAGGTATTTCTGAATGACAATGGAAGCATTGACTAGAACAGGAGCAGAAATCTCAGAAGTTTCTATGCTACGATCCTCTAGTCTGCGACGATTGATCCAATTCCTTGCTGCTCGCTGGATAAGCAATACCGACTTCTTTAATTTGACAAAACAATGCCTCTCAATTATGAACATGGCATATATCCTCCATGTTTCGGACTGTTTCCACCTTTCTTCATTATTAGCCAAATAGATCGTGTTAGTAAGAACTTCTAGTTAATCCGCACAAGGATAAGGGATATTAGCGAACCAATGAAAAGGAGAAAGTACCAAATGAAGACTCCTGATCTTGCATAGCAGTGAAATTTATGCACGATGGTTTCTTCTTCACAATTAACCATGCACGGAAAACAGTTTGTAAAAGAGAAGCAGCATGTAACATCTTCAAATAGTCGCGGTGTTTAATAGCCCGCTTGAAATGAGACTGTATAACTTTGGCAGCATTTTCTGTTAATGTTAGACATGGATTGCACGGTTACAGAAAGAATTGTATACAACTTCTAGGAAACGAACATTAAGTAATATAGGAATAAAAAAGCCAGGGTTGCAAATAAGAAAGAATTTATAAAAGATACTACAAAGCCATTGTAGTTACCTCTTTGATTCTTAATGTTGTTTTTAGTTGTTGTAAGGTGGTACAAAATTGGAGAAGCTTCTGCTTTTGCAATATGTTGATAGTTTCTCTCGGTCATAGCTCGCCACCAAGCCTGAATGGATTTAAATTTTCTTGCGGCATCTGTTTTAGACAAAAAGGAGGAAGAAGAAGAAGAAAGAAGAGGAGGAGGAGGGGGACGAGGAGGTGGAGGATGAGGAGGAAACATTAGATTAAAACACAACATAAGCAACTTTTAACTACGTGGATAGAAAGCTTTGCTAACGTAGTGACTTAAACACAGCACTAGTTGCAAGCAAAGGAAAAAAAGTATAACACCGCAAAATTTTCACCCTGCAAAAGTGATGTAAAATAGTTTTAATTAAATAATATATTGACCTCCGGAACACACTAAAAATAAATCTTTCCGCAACAAATATGAAACAATGAAGCGTGTAGAAACCTCACTTTAGTAATACGTGATAATGGCATAAATAAATTACTGCAAGAGAACGCAGTAAAGAGAATAACCTTCGGTACTGTAGCCATATGTTTTGCCTTTGGGTCGTACTAGATCAGGACTTGAAAAACGTGGCTCCGCACTAGAGCATTTTCTCACTGGACTTTGACAGTTACAACCTAAGAGTTTATGGAAATTCAATTGATCCTGGCAAGAAAACAATATTAAGATATGCTTAACGTATGAAACTAACAACAATCAAAATATCATCTACCATAGCTGGCACTTAAAGCATTACCAGGTTTTTCTTGACAATCAGTTGTGATGCAAGGAATACCAACAGGATTACCACACTCCTATCATTACAAGCACCACTATACTCAAGTATGTCACTAATCTGTAGAACCTGCAGAGCAGCAAAAAATAGAATAAAATAAAATCCATGCATCATGTCAGTGTAAAGCATTTGTGAACACACACGGGTAGAAAATAGTGAACGGAAAACACTGCTTTATATCTTATTCTCTTATTGTTTAGAATGAAATACAGCCGCCATAAAAAGGCTATGAAAACAGAGTAGAAAATGAAAGAATAAAAGAAGAAAAATCCTTTCTTAATACAATAGGCATAAACCTAGCATATTCCTTTGACCTAAGAAATTACCATAAATAGGTCATAACCAGTCTAGATTCGTCCACACTCCCCCTTAAGTTGGGCTATATAAGTTGTGTAGAGGTGTTCATCGGTTAAAAACCGTTGGTTTTGGTCAGTTCGGTGGCCGAACAGACCATGTCAATTTTTTGAAAGTTAGAACCGAAACCGAACTGCACCTAATAGTTTTCAGTTCGGTTAACCGAATTTCAATTTTGGTTGGTTTAAGTCGGTTTTTGATTTTGGTAACCAGAAAGGTGACCTCAATTAACCAGCATCTTTAGTTGTATTTTTGACCCGCAAGTACGAAAAAATGTAAAACTTTCCTTCAATGCAAAGTTGCAAACACGTAATCACAATAAATGAATACAAACCACAACATCAAAATTGATAATTGCACAAACACAAGTTTAAAAAACATTTAAATTGTCATAAGTAAAGAAATTGTGCTTGGTTCGGTTTTTAACCGACTCTCTACACGCAAAATCGAAACCGAACTGACTTTTGAGGCAGTCAGTCAGTTAGCCGAACTGATTGTGTTCGGTTCCATGTGGCACCATCGTTTTCGATTTTGAGCGGTCGGTTCTCTGGTCGGTTTTGATTTTACGGTTTTTTTGTACAATACTAAAGTTGTGCATGTCCAACTTGTCTACTAATTTTTCAAATAAGGGTCTAGACAATCCCTTGGTCAAAATATTGACAACTTGCTCATGTGTAAGGACTTATACATAAGGATTGTTCCTTCTTCGATCTTCTCCTTGATGAAGTGTCGATCCACTTCCACATGTTTAGTCATGTCATGATGTCTAGGATTATGCGAGATATTTATGGCTGCCTTGTTATCACAATAAAGACGCAATGGAAGTGTAACTCCAACCTTAAGTTCATCTAACAACATTCTTAGCCATAAAACCTCACAAATTCCATGAGCCACAGATCTCAGTTCTGCTTCGGCACTGCTCCTTGCGACAACGGATTGCTTCTTGCTTCTCCACATTACAAGATTGCCCCAAACAAGAGTACAATACCCTGAAGTAGATCTCCTATCATCAGCAGCTCCTGCCCAATCAGCATCCGTGTATACTTCTACACCTCTTTTATCTCCTTTTTGAAGAACAAGCCCCGTCCAGGTATTCCTTTCAGATATCTCAGGATGCGAAACACCGCTTCCAAATGTTCTTCAGTGGGTGCATGCATATATTGGCTAACTCGACTAACATCGAAAGCTATGTCAGGTCTAGTATGTGACAAATAGATTAGCCTCCCAACTAGACATTGAAATCTACCTTTGTCTACAAGATCATTGTCTCTCATTCCTTTCTTGCAACTTGGCTCCATCGGAGTTTCTGTAGGTTTGTAACCCATCATTCCTATTTCTTTTAGAAGATCCAACACATACTTCCTTTGTGAGACTGAGATCCCACATTTATTTCTGGCAATCTCCATTCTAAGAAAGTACTTGAGACTTCCCAAATCTTTGATCTCAAATTCTTTCGCTAGTTTTCTCTTTAGTCTCTCCCCTTCTTCAAGATCATCTCCAGTCAATATAATATCATCAACATATACGATGAGAATGGTGGTCTTATCATTCTTGTGCTGATAGAACAACGTGTGGTCTCCTATGGCCTGCTTGTATCCCTGTTCTTAACCACCTTAGTGAATCGGTCAAACCAAGCTCGCGGTGATTGCTTTATTCCATACAGGGACATTTTTAGCTTGCAGGCTTGATCACCCTTGTCCTCAAATCCCAATGACATCTCCATATAGATTTCTTCTTCCAAATCCCCATTAAGGAAAGCATTTTTTACGTCAAGTTGTTGCGACGGCCAATCTAAATTAGCAGCAATGGATAACAGAACTCAAACTGTATTGATCTTGGCAACTGGAGCAAAAGTTTCTTGATAATCTATCCCATATGTCTAAGTATAGCCCTTAACCACCAAACAAGCTTTGTATCTTTCAATAGACCCATCCGCCTTGTATTTGACTGTGAAGATCCACTTACATCCAACCAGAGCCTTTTCTCTTGGTTTTCTCACCACATCCCAAGTATGGTTCCTTTCGAGAGCTCTCATTTCTTCTAAAACAGCTTGCTTCCATTCGAACTTCTTCATAGCTTCTTAGATATCTCTTGGAATCTCCACACTGGCCAAGTTAGCTACAAAGGATTTCAAGAGTTTGTCAGATGATCATATCCAATATAATGGGCCATTGGATGTTTCGTATAGGATCTTACTCCTTTCCTCAATGCAACTGGGATCTCTAAGTCATTAATTTCCACTTCAAGACCTGTCATTGGTTCTGATTCTTGGTGGCGAGGAACTTTCTGGCTTTCTACATTTTTTTTGTTCTTGCATACATAAGTTCAATCAAAAAATTGCAAGCCACTCTCTTTATGTTTATTATGTTCCTGCACTATAGATACCAGATTTTTTGGTTCATTAAGAGATTGATTTAGGATCTGATTTGAAGGGATGGATTGAGTAAGAACTGGTGGAGCTGATTCGGGAAAGATTTCAAGATCAATTTCAAGGCTATTTGGTGGGTTTATTTCAAAAATATTGGCTGGATTTTCCTCTTGATCTCCGGGTTTTTGAACATTTTCTGCCGGATTGGAAGGGATATGACTTTGGGTTTCTAAAGAAGGGGTAAAATCCCAAAAGAATTCCCACACATTTGAATCATTTGAGATTGAAATGGAAGTCGGTTTTGATTTTTTCCAAAAACTTTCTTCCCACGCTCCCTCCCCTGAAAGGAATTTTTGTTAAAAAATAGTTGATTTTCAAAGAATGTCACATCTCTAGACACAAAGTATTTTCTTTTCTCTACTGAATCACATCTATACCCTTTTTGAGTCGCCGATTATCCCAAAAAAATGCACTTATGAGCTCTAGGATCCAATTTTCCCCGATGTGGATCAAGATTGTGAACAAAGGCAACACAACCAAACACTTTTAGCTCTAACGAAGATGGAAACCGTGACTGTGGGTACAACTTGTATAGGCAATCTATTGGGGTTTGAAATTTTAAGACGGGAGAAGGTACCCTATTAATCAAATAGGTAGATGTCAAGATTGCATCCCTCCAAAAAAAATTTGGTAAGTTGGTTGTGAACAACAAGGAACAAGCCACTTCTAAATGTGACGATTTTTCCTCTCATATATCCTATTTTGTTGAGGTGTGCTAACACAGGAACTTTGATGAATTATCCCACTAGTAGTGACAAATTCCCCCAGAGTGTTTTTGAGAAATTCAGTCCCATTTTCTGTTCTTAAGAATTTAATGTTCCCATCAAATTGTGTTTTAACCATAGAATGGAATTGTTTGAAAATACCATTGGCCTCATATTTTTCTCTTAGAAGATAACCCAACAAACACGTGTATGATCATCAGTAAAGGTAATTAACCATTTTTTAATGGTAACGCTTGAGATGCTAGAAGGTCCCCAAATATCGCTATGAATAAGAACAAACGGTTTAGATGCACGATATGATAATGGGGAAAGGAGACACGAGTATGTTTAGCTAATTGGCAAATCTCACATTGAAATTTATCATTATTTTCAAACAAGGATGGAAACAAGAATTTCATATAAGGGAAACTAGGATGTCCTAACATATAGTGCAATAACATAATTTTTTGAATTCTTGAAAGAGAGGTGCTTGCAACCATTTGAGCTTGCCCATGGACACTTGAATCATCCTCAAAGTAGTATAGACCATTTCATTCCTTAGCACTGCCAATCCTCTTCCTCGATGATCGGTCTTGAAAAATACAAGCAAATGGAGAAAATGTCACTTCACAATCCAAATCTTTTGTTAACTTACTTATTGACAAAAGATTGAAATTAAAATTAGGCACTTTTAGGACAACATTATCTCCAATTTTTACAACCCCAGTACCAGCCACAACTAAAGAAGTACCATATGTAATCTGCACCTTGTGATTTCCCGGACTAAGAACATATGATGTGAATAATTTTGCACACCCAGTCATATGATCCGTTGCTCCAAAATCAATAATCCAGGGTTCTCCTTTCTCGGCCAGTCCACAAAAAACAGTTAAAGCTTTACCTTTTTGAGTCATAAGGGACATCAAGAGGATTGCGCTATCATTTGTTTCAATTGTTCCATCTGCTCCTTGGTAAAGGCCGTGGTTCCCATGAATGGTTCAATTTCCTCTTGTTTCTCCATTGATGCCTGAAACCCTTTCCTTCACGTCCACGAGTTCGATTAGAAGTCCAATTTGTCAGTTTCCCATGTAACTTCCAACAATTCTCCCTGGTGTGATGGGGCTTTTTACAATGATCACGCCATTTTTTGCTTGGTTTCCCTTCTCCCTGACTTTCTTGTCCACAGACAACTAGGGCAAAATTTTCCACATTTGACGTGGTGGTTCCAAACATGACTCTCCTCCTTGACTCTTCTCTACGGACTTCAACAAAGATTTCCTCGATTTGAGGAAGTGGTCTCATCCCTAGTATGCGACCACGAACTTCATCCAAATCCTTATTCAATCCGACCAAGAAGTCATACACACGATCACATTCCACTAACTTTCTATACAAAACCGAGTTATCAGGGTCTTTCCAAGAGGGAGAAGTGAACCGGTCCAATTTCTGCCACAGTCTTGTGGCCTCATGATAATATTTCGTCACATCGCTCTCCCCCTGTCTCAAGGTTCAAATCTTATTCCTCAATTCAAACATCTTTGAGGTATTTTCCAAGTCTGAGTAGGCCATTGTGACTGCATCCCAAATCTTTTTGGCCGTGGGAAAGAGGATGTATGTGTTGGCAATATTATCTTTATATGGGCCTTTATTCCTATTTTTACTCATGTATTGGGAATCACAATAGGTGTACTAGTAATTGTATGGTTAGAAAGAGAAATATCCGCAAGGATACAACAACGTATTAGACCTGAATACGCCGGACCTTTGGGAGTTCTTCAAGCTTTAGCAAATGGGGCAAAGCTACTTTTCAAAGAAATATTTTTCCATCCAGAGGAGAAATTTGTTTATTCAGTATCTAACCATCCATTGCGGGATCCTTCGGATTTGGTGTTGGAATTGAGCCATCTAAATATCCAAGCCTTCCCGTTCCTCGAATCACCATTAGGACTGAACGGGACCACTTGAGAAAATTCTTCCCATTCAATTTCTGTGTTGTGATTTGCAAGGAGGAATGATTGATGTTCTCGAGAATAGCAGTGGGAGCAATTGTGGAGGTTGTTTTAGGGCTGCTCGTGGCAACCTCAGAAACATCACCTCCGCTTGCTCCAGTCAAAGCCGTTCTATACATTGTTTTCTTCAACCGGTGGCTCTGATACCATGTGAACACACACGAGTAGAAAACAGTGAACAAAAAACACTACTTCATATCTTATTCTCTTATTGTTTAGAATGAAATACAACCGACCATAAAAAGGCTTTGAAAACAGATTAGAAAAGGAAAGAATAAAGAAGAATAATTCTTTCCTAATACAATTAGCATATTCCTTTGACCTACGAAATTACCATAAATAGGTCCTCATCAGTCTAGATTCGTCCACAGCATTAAATTTAGAAGAAGCAACAATAATGCATGTTTACTGTTACTTAAGGTTTACTATAAACTACAAACATAAATTACATTTAGCTCAAATTGTACACGTTGTTGGACAATAATTCCTGCATTTAATTGTGCTTTCGAAACCATTCACTTATACTTGACAAAATCACATGTCTAAGCTTGAGATGAAGCTTAAAATTGTTGACATCCAGAGAACAAGTACCTCTGGAAAGTTTCCCAACAATGTCGTCAATCTCTGTGATAATAGAAAATTGTGCACTGCATCTGGGTAATCGGTGACTAAAACAATTGATTCTTCACCGCTTGATCTACGAGAGTCCTGGAAAAATTAACTATAGTAAGAATAGAGGAAAGGAAACTCTATTTGTCTACACAAAAGTTGGCAAAGATTGGAATAGAATATACACGATACCTTTGATGAACAAGTACAAGGAAGTTCCTTGCGAAAATAATAGTCAAGCAAGCACCAAATTCCTTTTCCGTCAACCAATGACGAAAAGTTGTTGATCTTGCAATCATAATTTTGACAAATTGCCTGTAACCACAATGTTAGTTATCAACTATGTTTATAATAGTTTAAAGTGTGAAAAACTACCAAATGTTAGCAATCTCAAGAATTAACGGGAAACATATATTCCATAACATAGAAGCAATACCTGGATCCAACTTAAAAGCATTTCCAAAGGAGTGGATCTGGAAGTGTTGAAGTGATCCTGTTGGATGTTAAATAACAAAGGAGCTCATGTATAATTCACTTAAAACCAAGAGTACAGATATTATCTAAAGTATAAAGAAATAAAGAGAAAACTGTTAATATTTATCGTTGAAAATACCACGTTAGCTCCACGAATTTTGCAAATTTCCTCAGCTAACATTGTTCTCTTCATCAGAAGAGGTAACTGCAGGGAACAATAGTCAATCATATTAACAAGTAGACAACATAAACTCCTAGGTAACCCTTTATGCAATGGGAAAAGTTTACGGTTACAAAGATAAGAAATGGGCAGACCTGCAGATGAACAAACATATTCCAGAGCAAGGAAAGAGTTAATTCCTTGTCCCCATTAGCAACGTCATCTCCCACAATCATTACACCATCATCATCGTATAAAGCTACACCAGCCTGACTAAGATACTGCATCACAACACCACAATTTACCAAGCACTTCTTACGAGTATCTGATGGAACTGCCAATTTCTGCTCCCACAATTAAGCCTTGAGATCAGAAAAACAATATTGAAGATCAAGCTAAAGAGAGTTTAAGTCTACTAATTCACTTTGGAAAAGGAACAACCGTGAGTATAGAGGGGTCATCCAGCAAAAGGTGAGTAGCTCGGCAGAGCCTCACCCCATCTTGGAGATCTACAAACAAATCTGATACTTGGAAATCATATTCAGCGAGAGCACTCTGCAAAATTATGTAAATTTTAGTCATGATAATTCAATTGATGACATAATTACCTACATTATATTTTGAACTGAATCCATGCTTCATCCTCAATTCGTAAACATGCAGATAAAGAGGCTAAATTAAATTATAAAGCACCAATAGGCCCCCGCCCATACATAACACGTATACAAATTTAAAAACACACATAAACACGCTCATTTTCCCCAGTTGCAAATAGCATTAAACTTAGAGAACCGCCTACCTGTTGATACGGTACTTTGTATCCTACTATCATCAGATGTGCTAGAATATTACCTTCTCCGAGCATAATATCTGATGACAGAAAATCTAATTTGGAACAGAGAGGAGAGCAATGTCAACCTAGAGTAGGATAAGGTGCCATTGTACAAAGGAAAATTTAGAAAATTTTCGAATGTAAACAAAAGGCAATTACCATGAATCACCTGACGACTTGACTTAATACTAGATTGCACCATGAATAATAAAGGGGAACCTCCATCCTTTCCGTCAATTCCATACTTCTGAGAAAGACTGCTCTGACATTTAGCTCTATCAAGGACAAGAACAAGCAACAAAAATCTCTTCAATACAATATTCCCCAAAGTTTCATAATAGCCTGGCCTGTACAAACCCTCAACCATTTTGTTGTAAGCGTAAGCTTTTGCTAAATCACCATGTGAAAAGAACTGCTTTTCAAAAATCATCTTCAAGAATGCAGTTTCTTGACCGGAATCAACAACCCCATCAGATAACAACGAATCACCACCAAAAACAATGTATAATCCGATTCGAAGCCATATTGGGTTGTAACACATAAGGATTCTGATGGCCTTCTCCTTCAATCCAACATCAGTAACTAAGGGGCAGTGTGCCTTCATTTTCAACCTCCCTTGATCAATATTCTGATAATAAAAACAGTGAATTTTTAGTTATGCATATACTAAGCTTAAAAACCCCATTTTTAGAGCGAAAGATAGTCCTTCTATGAGCACTATAGATATATGACCTCAATGAACTTCACTGACCTAGCACGGTAACTACATTCCACTAAGACTGACAATAAATTCAATTTCTCCACCTGAACATTCTAAAAATCAAAGAAAAGAGAATCCTATAGTTCATAGAACCGAAAGACAAACCTTAGCCACTTGAGTCATAACATCAAAAACCTCCTTGCATCCGCCCAAGCTCAAGTACACCCGCATTCGCTTCTTCAGATCTTCAAAACTGCAAACATCTTTCAGCGAATTCTGCAAACTCAAATACGCCGAATTCGAAAACCCCGCTATATTTTCCGCATCCTCAGCCCGCCACGCTGAATCTCTTTGACGCTTCGGATTCCTCCACGCCGCGTCAACCCGGACCCCGATTTCCGGAAAACTATCCCTCTTCCCTTTGGTCGCAACTTCACTTCGATTCACATTGCCGCCACAGGAGGACAAATCGCACCCGCATGAACCAGGACTCTCGAAAAGGAAATTGAGCCAAACGGTGATCGACTTGGCCAGCGACTTCAACGACCGCTCTTTCTGAATCTGGCTCTTCCGCGAGGACTGGGACTGTTCAAACTCTAGGGCTTTGAGTCTCCGCACTGTCTTAGCCCGGCTAGACGGCGGAGCCAGAGCAGACCGGCGGCGAGCGGTCGACCAAGAAGTACAAGGCGTCTGCTTGGACGCCGTGAAGAATTGAGTGCTCGGAGACTGCAAGTTCAGTTTTTGCGCTGGACGCTTCGGTGTCTTGAAATTCGAGATGTCTCTGAAGATGGAAGAAGAGGAGGAGGATAACCTGTACGGCGATGGCGACGGACACGGACACGGTGGTTCTCCGTCCTCCATTGTCGTCGAAGTGGAGAATCAGTATGGCGTGAAAATGCAAGAAAATGGGAGAGAAAATTCGAAAGTAGTTGGTTGGTTCTTGCAGAGAGCTTTTTATGTCCGAGAAAATCAGAGAATGGAAATGAAGAGAAAGACGCAACGGATTTCGAAAGGTTTTAAATTTAAAATGCCAGAGAGAAGGGCGGGATTTTCTGGCTTTAACGCGGTGAACGATGATGATCGTGACTTTGATGGGATGGGACACGTGCGAGGAGCCTTCTTTGACTTCGCACGTGTGAGGAGCTTTGAGTTAAGACATGATTTTATAAAAGTCTCTTTTATTTTATTAATTTAAATTTTTAGTTTTAAATTTTTATAATTAAAAGTTTTTAAAAAATATTATATTTAATTTTTTTATTACAGTTAAAAATTTTCAAAAAATATCACATTTCAATTTAAATTGAAAACTCAAATTCAGAAAATGAATGAGGCCCAAGTTTTATTTGAAAACTATACTAACCCAAATCATAATTGTGCTGGGATGTTTGGTTGGAAGATTCAAACCATGATTCAAATCATAGTTCATGGTTCGTTACAGTATTTTCTCTCATAAAAAATACACGTAAATCGAAAATAATTCTAATCACATGATTCTAATTTATGAACTAAACATCTCATTATATAGTTTGAATTTCAAAATTTTCTCTCCCATCAAATTCCTGCCAATAAATCCAAATAATGATGTAAGTATGCCTTTTAAAAAGATTCTTAATAAACCCTAATAATAATTTGAGTATACCTTTTTAACCGATTTTTAATAAGATGCATGTCCATTGCGTAGGGCTGAAAGAAAAATGTCCAATTTAGTGATATTTGCACATTAGTCTCTAAAATTAGCCCTAATAATATTATTATCATATAAAAAATCATGATAAAATTATTGAACTTACATGCATGGGTTTAAATTTTGCCTCTTAATTAGTATCATTTTATTAATATAATTATTTGATTAAAATGATATTAATTAAAAATAAGAGATAAAAATCAAGATATATGTATTAAAAAATATTTGTCAAGATTTCTCTATTATCATTCTTTATCATTCTTTGTTAACCACAATTAAAATTAGTTATACAAAATTATACTCATTGATATAAAAAAGGTACATATGATATAATTATTTTCAATAAGGACGGCGATGAAACAGGCAAGGTGGATATGCTTCCTTTATTCCCGTATCTTACTCTAGTTTTGTCCTCTGTGTGGTGCGATGGGGTCGGAAAGTTCCTATTGAACACCCTACTAGGGGTGTAAATCGGCCTGGTAGGGTAGGGTTGAGCCTACCCGACTAGTTTGGGTTGAGAAAATTTTAAGCCACGACACTCTTAAATCTACAAACTCGCGACGTTTCAGGTGACCTCGGGTAGGGTAGGGTTACTCGGGTTGGTGAAAGCAGATAACTAATAAAAAAACAACTAGAATATTTCAATTAAAGTGGTACCCTTCTAACATGCAAAATAGTCCATGTAAAATAAACAGTTTAATCCAGAATAAATAAACCATATAAAGATAAACAGTCCATATAAAAATAGTCGCAAAATAGGACATGAAATAAAAGTTAGTCCACTCCAAACTGTTTAATCCAGAATAATAGCATCTTCATTCCCAACTTGCCCCTCATGTGTTGCAACAGAAGTTGACAAATCTTGAGAAGAAAACATAACAAAAAAATCATCAGAATCAAGTTTAGAACAACAAAATAAACAACAAGGAGATGAAATAAAATAAAATAAAAAGAGTAAAACGTAAAAAGATTACCTGACTCAATATCTTCATATTCATTAAATTCTTCCACGTCAATAAGGTTGATGTGCTCACGACTACGCAGCCAATTGTGTGTACAAATCAATGCCTCCACCATCTTGGGGCTCAATGAACTCCTGAAGGGATCGAGGATGTGGCCTCCGGTACTAAAAGCAGATTCTGAGGCTACCGTTGAAACAGGGATGGCAAGAATGTCTCTTGCAACCCTACACATTTACCCATTAAAAGATAAAATGCTTGTAACATCATTAAATCACAAAAGAAATTTTCATTAAATTAATTAAAAATTTAACAACATAACTAGTAGCACTTCACATATAAAAATAAATTTAGATCTCAATTCCAAATCTAAATTCTAATAATAACAAACTAAGACTTCGTTCAGTTCGCAAATTTGATTTTTCAATTTGAGTTGATATGTAATTTTATGTGAGAGCTTTTTACTGTAGTAAACAAATAAAATGTGATTTTTTATGAGAGTTTTTTAACTATAACAAAATTAAAATTGAAAACTCGAATTAGTAAAATAAATGAGACCTAAGTTGCAAAATTAATCCAAACTCAAACATACATAAGAATTTATGTAATTGAGGCATGAACGGATATGGGGTAGTTTTCTCACTGCTGCACCACCTCCGAATCGGGGGCTCATTTTTTCCTCATATACCCAACCTCATTACATCTCTTGTACTTCTCCTATTAGAGACGGGTATCCGCATATGCATTTTAAAAAGTTTTGCAGACATAGAACTCACTCTCCTATAAGCTATCAGAATTTTTTTTTAGTTAAATCAGAGACTTTATCAAAGAAATTTACAAATCAGGTAAAACATTCACTAGACTCGACAATACCATGACTGTCGGCGTAAGGGGAAGACACCCTTTCTTTGGCTAGTGATGATGAGAACCATCGAGGTCTTGGTCGCAACCTGCAGCTTGTGGTGGGCAAAGAATATAGAGCTATGTTTCTTCCTTTATTCATTCTTTCTTTATTTCTTTCCTTTTTTTTTCCTCTTTGAAGGGGCTTCATTCTTTCTTTTGGTTTAAAGATCAACAAATAAAAATCCAAAAATCTTGGAGAGTAGGTACATGGATCAAATTAATCTGACCATGTAAAAGAATTGAAAATAAACGCTTCATTCAGTTCAGTTATTCTAGTTGAGACGTGATTTTGAACCCGTTTAGTTTATTAATTAGAGGTTTTAACTTAAATTAAGATGTGATTTTATGAAGTTAAATGTAATTATTTTTTAAAATTTTTTACCGTAAAAAAATTTAAATTCTAAACTCAAATTAGTAAAATGAATGAATTTATAAAATTTTGAAACCATTGAGATTTCAATGATTAGTTTTTCCATTAGATTGGAGGGTTTTTCTTTTAAAACTTCTTATTTAAGATGAATCTAAGATAAAAGAATATGGGATTTGTAACGTGAGATTTCTTAAGGCCAAATAAGGGTTCTATAAAAAATAATTAAAAAAATGAGGGGATTTTTTGTCAGTGAAATGGCAAAAGGTGAGAGAGAGATTGGTAATGGCAGGAGGTGGTTGTGGTTCAACGTTTGTGCCATTTTTCAAGACCTGTTTGTTGGGAATAGTGTCCTAGAAGCATGGGATGTAATATGATATTTATTATTTATTTAATAAAAGAGTTTATTCATCATTTTATGTGCATATATTTATGAATATTTTGTGAATATCAAATGAAAATTCCGTGATTATTTATGTAACCTTAAACATTGTATATAAGTGTTATCTATGAGAGGATAATGTTTAAGGATAATAATAAAAAACGATGTTCGTAATAAATCTAATTAAAGTTCAGAATCTTCAATTAGAATATTACTAATACATGTCATTCCCATTTAGAATAGAACGGTGTTATCCACATTGTTAATATGGTGTGGTATTGAATGAGTGTATTACGCATAATAAGATTATGTGGAACAAGGACACAGACACAATATGAATTTCTAATAATTTTCGTTAAGCATAGAAATTCTAATTGAGTCTACCGATGGTCATATATAGAATAATTTTAATCCTGAGTTCTTAACAAACTCCTATTTATGGATTTATGTCTTTTGATTTACTCGGTACGGATTCCGAGACCTTGAATCCTATTTCTTGTATTTTGGAGACATGATGAAATAAGTAACCGAGAATGTTATTATACAAGATGTAATCCATTCCTTCTTGAGAAAGAAGTAGATAAATAATTCTCTTGAGTGTTGATTCGGTACTTGGATTAGTAAGAGCGCTCTGGTTCATGAATGTGTTTTATGAATCACTATCCATTAGAGAATCAATGGTACTTAAAGATATAATTAGAGAGGTTAACAGATTCTATCTGACTCTAATTATGAATTATTTATGAATGATTGATCTATATGCAATGACTATATCAAATGGACACTTCACAGTTTAGAAGTAATTAATGTCTATAATTTCGAGAGTTCAATTCTAAGTTTATAGTGGAGTAACTATTGGAATTAATAAAATTAATTAATTAATTATTAATTTTATTGGAGCTTGGGATTATAGGTCCATTAGTTCCCGCATCATCCTTGTAATTCTATCAGACACAAAGGGCAAAATGAGAATTTTAGAATTACGGAATTTTAAAATTAAATAATCAAAAAATAACTAATTGAGAATTAATTATTATTTAAATAATGTGATTATTTAGATATTGAATTTGAATTGTGAACATAATTTAAATTTATCATTTTAAACTTATTTGATAAGTTGTTTAATTTAGAATTCAAATTAATTTAAGTTTGACTTAAATTCGAATTTGAATTTGAATTAAAATTGGACTACAAGATAAATGATGATTTTCTCTTCCTTTCCTATCTGCAATTGGCGCCACACATATGGATGAAAAACTTTAGGGTAGCTGGCCACTTAAGGGATAAGGTGTAAGAGATTTTTTGTTCCAAATTCAAATAGGAGATAGAGATTTGATTCCTTTTTGAAGTTTGATTTTTACGCTTTAAATATGAGAATGATAGAAAATTGTGAATACAATTTTTGAAACATTTTTTTCTGTCCTAATTAGTTAGTGTGGCCGAAATTCTCAACATAGAGAGTGAGAGGAAAATTTTTTCTCCCAAAAATTTCACATTGTGCATGCGTTGGTGTTTGTAAAAATTTGAGTGTTTTTGAAACCTATTTTGTCTCACGTGTGCCCACACACACGTTTATGTGGAATCAAATAATTGATGTGGAAGACTTTAGTTTTCTAAACACAAAACTTGGAGCAAGGATTGTTCGAGGTCAAAGAACTCAAGTTATCATCTGAGTCGGCCTCCAGATATTTTTCCTAATTGAGTTCTTGGCATATAAATTAATGTGATTAATTTATTCGTGCATAAATTAATATAATCTATAAAGTATCTCAAAAGTTTTAAGAAAATTTTTGTTATACACAATCCGTCTTTCCCCACGTTTTTGCATCTGAATTCGATTCGGTTACCAACACCGTTAACTTCACCGATTCGAGTTTAAAATTTGAATTTTGCTACAGTAAAAAGTTCTCAGAAACAGTCACATTTAATTTTTTACTACAGTAAAAAGCTCTCACATAAAATCACATCTCAACTCAAATTAAAAACTCAAATCAGTGAAGTGAATAGACCCAAATATCATTCGTGGAGTTTGCCACGTCATGAGGAGCTATATGCGGAGTTGAGAAATACCGAGCTGATAAGCAGTACTCTTTTGTACATGTATTTTGAAGGGAGTGTGCATATTTCTCGCGTAATAAATATTAAGGTCTCATTTATTTTATTTTTATTAATTTGAGTGTTGTTATAGTAAAAAATTCTTAAAAATAATAATATTAAAATTTTTATTATAATAAAAATTTTCACATAAAATCACATTTTAACACAATTAAAAATTTAAATTAGCCAAAATAAACGATTAGTAAATACTTCTTCGTAGTTTCATCCCCCCCTGGGCTCCGGCAACAAAGCGAAGACCCATGGGCTGGCTTTATTGGCCCATTTGAGTTTATGGGCTTTCGGAGCGGCGAGGTTCTTGCCTCTTGGTTCATGTCTATCAATTGTATTTTCAGATAATTGGTCCGTGACTAACACGCGCGTTCTGATTCGTCTGGGTTTGTCATCCCTGGCTTGTGAGTTGTTGAGTTGAAGCGCAAAGCCATAGCTCTGGGTTTTTTCTTCTTCTTCTTCTTCTTCTTCTTCTGCCACTTCTCCGATTCGGCTCTTTTACCTCTCTCTCGCTCTCTGTCTTATACTCCTGTTCGCAAATCTTAGGAGCCCCATTTTTTCTGTGTTTTTCTCGGAGCTTTTGGTCTGAGAATTCTGGGGGAAGATATATATATATATATATATTATATTAAGGAATGGCGCAAGCAGTGGAAGAATGGTACAAGCAGATGCCAATCATCACCCGCTCATATCTCACTGCGGCAATCGTCACAACCATTGGTTGCTCCCTCGATGTACGCTTCTCTCTTTCTAGATTGATTCGAAAAATTCCATTGATTTTGTTTTCTTCTGGAATGTTTGTTAATTGGGGGGTTTTTTTTCCCTTGTTCAAATTTGTGATCTTTTTTTCTGCATAAATGAGATTTTGTGGAATGGTCTAATTTGAATTGGGCATGTTTTGAATTCTCGATTTGTGGCCTCTCTCTTTTTGATTTCAGCAAGGCCTGTTTATAATTTCGTCTTTTTTTTTTTTTTTTTTTTTTCCGGTTAGTTATCATACTATTGCGTGGTTATTTTTTGGGTTGCGATTAAGTTTTGATTTTTTTTTTAGGAAGAAGCTTATTGGGTTTGTTTTAATCTTAAATTACTTGGGGTTTCTTTTATGGATGGTTCTCTGGTGTTAAAATTTGCAGATAATCTCTCCTTACAATCTGTACCTGAATCCTAGACTTGTGGTCAAGCAGTATCAGTTCTGGCGTCTCATCACCAACTTCCTCTACTTCAGGAAAATGGGTAAGTTTCTTTTAACTTAAATGTGTAAACATTGGATAGGGTTCGTATTCATTGGGATTAAAGTTGAATTCTTCGTATACTTAATGAATAAAGTTGCTAGGATGTGTTCATCATATGTTATCTATATAGTTGCATTGTAATTCCTCGTCTATAAGGTCTCTTAATTGTTTTCGATAGTTATTTTCTTCGTGATTGTAGTTAGTGATGACTATTTAAAGTATCGTTGGCTAAGGGACCTTTTAAGCAACACAAACTTACCCAGAAAGGATTTATTTAAAATATTTTGCGACTTATGTTTCTCTTTTCCACCTTAGTCTCGGTGCACATGTTATGTCACTTGATTATCGGCTTTTAGGCTGATAATTAGTTTAGTCCAATTGTGCTTAAAGTCAACTACTATTGATGATTTAATTCAACTATTTAACATCATTTAGCTTGTCAATGCCAGACTTGGATTTTATGTTCCACATGTTCTTTCTTGCCCGATACTGCAAGCTTCTTGAAGAGAACTCCTTCAGGGGAAGGACTGCTGATTTCTTTTACATGCTCTTATTTGGTGCCTCTGTATTAACTGGGATCGTTCTTGTCGGCGGGATGATACCTTATCTTTCAGAATCGTTTGCTAAAATTATATTCCTCAGCAACTCACTAACATTTATGATGGTTAGTTTCATCACTTAATGTAAATGCATTTTTCCTGCAAGGATTACAGATGTTTCTGATATGTTATTACATTTACTATCTTACAGGTTTATGTGTGGAGCAAGCAAAATCCCTTTATCCACATGAGTTTCCTGGGCCTTTTCACTTTCACAGCAGCTTACTTACCATGGGTCAGTGAGCTTCAATGCCTTCTTAAAGTACACTGTTGAATCAATGTTTCATTTAAAGTGATTAATAATCTTGCTATATGACTATTTGCTGAGCTTGCTCTTTGGTATTAATTTGACGGCGACTCACAGGATCTAATCAAATTTTTTGAGCTTTTCAGACATTCCATATAACTATTTCTAATTCTATTTCGTTCTCGTTCTTGCAGGTTCTTCTGGGATTCTCTGTCCTTGTTGGAGCCAGTGCTTGGGTTGACCTATTGGTACGTATTTGCACTTGTTGAGATATCAAAATAGCGTCCTGCAATTCATCCCTTCCCTACTAATATTTACAACTGTAACGACCTTGGTTCAGTTGACCACAGCTTTGATTAATGTGATTAATTACCTGTTCTAACTACAGTCTGGTCCTCACCGACAAATCTAAAGTCAAAACATTCACACTACAGTGAACGTATAGTTACAATCCAAGTTTCTGTGCATGTTACTTGGGGGAAAAATCCATAAATAACCAACTTCTGGTTTCCTATCGTTTTTGTTGTGAGGACGTATTCACACTAAATTTTAACATTTGCTAATTCCTTAAATTCGGTTTTAATGCAGGGAATGATTGCTGGCCATGCCTACTACTTTCTCGAAGACGTTTACCCACAAATGACTGGTCGTCGGCCCTTAAAGACACCATCATTTATCAAAGCACTTTTTCCCGATGAGCCTGTTGTGGTGGCACGGCCAACGAATGTAGGATTTGCCCCACCACCTGCCGAGGATCTTCACCAAGACTAGGGACACCTTATGGCAAAAAGTAAAACCAAGTTGATAGTATTCCAGGGACCTGTCATTTGAAGCAGCATGGGCCTAGGGGACTGATTGCTGGTCTTGTAACATAGAATTCTAGTACGATTTGCTAATTGCTTTTCTTTTCTCTCCCTTCTTGTGCATTCTTTATCCAAGTCGTTATAATATCAAGATCATCAATATATAATCAAAGGTTTTTTCAACAGTTTACCGGAAGAGATATTAGATACGGAACAAAGGAAAATGGTGTGAGAGCATTTTGTTTACCCATGAATCCGTACTAGGCTTCTCCTTTTGATACCTTGTGCCCTGTACTAAATCTACTGATTCAATTATTCTTCAATATTGCAATCCCCGAAATATCAATAACTCGGAACTGCACGGTTTTGATGAAACACCAAGAAGTCATGAGCAGTTCCCCTCACCTACTTGATATATGGTGTCGCTATGATTCTCTTTTATGTTGTTGAATACATTCACGAATGATATTACTAATTTCATTGGCTCAAATAGTTGCCATATATTGGTTTTGTTACAGTGCAAATTAATGGTTTTAGTTTTGCTACATTATATTTTTCTCGTAAAAATTTAAATTTCAAGTCATAATTAAAAATTTTAGTTTGAACCGTGATTTGAACTCATATCTGTTGTCAAACTTTGCTAACATCTCTTCGTTGTTCAAAATGAATGGTTTTATTTTTGTAGTTATCCATTTCTCCACAGTCTTTGCATTAATCCAATCTCAGTCCTTCATTCGAAATTGAATCAAATTTTTTAGTAGTTAGGTTGTAATTTGTATGATTCTTTGCCCTTTTTCTGCTTGTGCTTTTCCTTACCCTCCGACCTTTTCGAAGGAAGTCCTTCCTAGTTCAAAAAAATTAACCCCACAAACGGCAGTTGCAGAGCTTTTCTGCAATGTATCCCTAACCCGCATTCTTAGATAGTAAATTAAATAGATCCGCGCATTTTTCAAACGGTAATCATAAACTTACAACTGAGGTAATCATAAATACGGAAAGGTACATTTACTTGCAAGTTGCAACCTTATTGATAGATCAAGCAATAGGTAGAACATGTAACGAACATTTACAACAGGAAGGCTAAAAACCTAATATATTTTAGACCATTCACTCACCAAGGACGAAAAAGATGAATAATTAAGTCAAATAATCAACCGTGAGAACTCTTAAAATGGACAGAAAAATCACCTACGGCATGAAAATTACAGGAAAATTTGGTTTTGCCGCATGATCAAATAAACTGCTGACCTATCAAAAACCCATAAAGAAACCAAATCAAGCTCTTCCTGGCAAGCCGCAGATAGCTGTGTATTGTACACCTAAGAAAAAATTTCCAGCAACATCAGTCACCAGCCACACCAGAGTTCAACATCTATCTTCTATTGTCTGGCAATAGTGCTGCTCCTTGCTCAAAGTCCAATAGAATCCTAGAATCCAACTTTAATACCATAAAAATTGGTTTTTCGGAGAGCAAGAATAATGTTGAGAACAAAAGATGAGACTTTCCTAACGGATCGGGTGGTATTGGGCTGATACTCTTTTGGGTGGCAGTTTTCGCAAGATGTAAAGGACAAGAGCTGAAGGCAGGATCTCAACCAGCTGTTATTGGAGGAAAAATATGTTTCAATATAAGAAGTAGGTTAAAAGTTTGACACAATTATCAAGATTAGTGGAATACCAAGTAGTAGATCAAATTCAGAAGTGGATGATCCAAAACATCTAGGGATGCATCAGCATCAAAGGCAGACAGTACAACCTGCAATTATGAACCAAGTTATGAAAATGCCCAGAAAAATCCGATGTAACCTTGTAAGGAAATGCCCTGTCTTCCACACACACAAGAGAAAGTCTTGGTGATTAGTATATGGAACGGCTTGAAGCTTACCACAAAGCATCGTATGAGAAAACAGGTAAAACATATGGCTGTCACAGATCCAACCTGCAAATAACCAAATGTCAGTCAACAGAACACGTTCAATATGTCAATGACTTCTGTCTTTTCTAAAGGGAAAGTGGTTAAGGTGAGAATTAGGTACTTGTCTTTTCAGTTTGGAATTGGAAGATGAAATTTGGATCGTGTAAATACTTATAAAGCTTACTCTGAGATAGTGACGTTAAGTAAAATCTTAAAACTGAAAAAATTGATGATAATAATATTAATTTGGTTGCAAGAGTAACGACAAAGCACCAAGGTAGACCACATGAGTTTGGATTGTGAAATCTGTTGCCTTTGAAATTTTACTGCAATTTATTTAAAACAAAATATCAAACTCAGAGAAGTAATTTAACCTGTTCACTGATTGAAAATAACACCAATAGCAATTAGATGCTTGTTTTTTGTTTTTTTTTGGTAGAAGCCATTAGACGCTGATGATATGTCATACAACAAACAACTGATTTTTTTTTTTTTTTTTTTTTTTTTTTTTTTTTTTTTTTCCAAACATTGTACAAGTCATCTTTATGCATCAATATGTGCGCACAGAAGTTAATGTGGTTCCATCACACATTTAGTAGCACGTTAGACGAACTGTAAAGGAAAGGCACAAACCTCATGGAGCTTCTTCCTTCTCCCTTTAGATTCAATGGGGAAGCGTCTTAGCATGAAAAATAATCTGGCATTGATGTATATTAATCCACAAAAGACACAACGATGCAAAAATGTAGCAATGAGTAAGTGCTAAATAGAACAGAGGCAGCTCCGGAAGGACTACATTGATTATTCCATATATCATATAACACAAAACACTCACCTTCCTCCATATAGCAAGAACCCCAATGCAGCTAAGAAAGACACAACTGAACGGAAAAAACAAAAACGTTAATCAATAGCAATGAGCACAGTAAAATTGTCTATAATAACTAGTAATATTAAGTCTAATCTCAGGAATGAACGTTCCAAAACCAATAAATGTCTAGATTCAAGGCCTGACCTGCAATAAATATCTTTCCAATGAATTCCACAGCACTGTTGTCATTTATCCAGAGGTATATCCAGATGCAAACCTGAAGAACGTCCCTCCTTAAGATAATTTTCCACATCAAGTAATATAATAGAAGTACGTTTCTAAACAATCAAGAGGGATTTGCACTGATTGGCTGAAACTAGCCGAGAACAAAGGACTCTAAGGGGCGCCAGCTGTCCATGTATGTACAATTTAACATCACTCTAGCAGATAAAGAGATTGATAAATACACACACATACATACATATATGTGTGTGTGAGAGAGATGGAAAAATAATTTCCAAAACAGAATATGTAAAGTTAGGCCCTTAGAAACATCATGTAATGAAACATGCCAAAGACTAAAAAACAAAAATGTGAAAGGAAAGGTAATTTCTCTGAGATCACAAAGAAACAATTGACTGATAAAGTATATGAAAATTATGCACAATAAGACAACATAAGAGACAGAGCAAACCTGTATAACGTACATCACCACGTTGATTGAAATATAAAAAATCCTGAGCTTATCTGTTGGTAAACTTCTTGCCTGCCCAAAAGTTACAATTGAAAAGTTAAAACACATTACTTTTACATAACCACAATCTGAGTATCCCTAGACACAAGTATGTGTTCATAATTAATAAGAACCAACACCTTTTTACTATCAGTAACTACCAAATAATCAAAGAACATGCACTTGCCTGGTGATAAATCTCTGCCCAAAAAAGGACAAGAAGTGTGTAAGTGGTGAAGAAGAGCAGTCCCGGAAGATCCAATAACACCAACGTTAATACCTGATTCAAGAAACGTCTGCACTATCTTAGCATAAACCACGTACGCCAAATGATTGAACAAAGTAAAGGCGTCCATTTCATGGCCCACTAAAGTTTGGCATCAAACCAGCAGCTTACTTTCCCAAAATAAAATTTGAGCTCAACTCCAGAACGTTGGACAGAGCACCAAGAACGGAGTACTTTATACTAACAAAGTGAAAATATAAATATAAATATAAAACTTGAATTCTGGAGAGGAATTTCCTTAAGGCATATAGCCGTTTTTTGAGTTGGTGATGAACACAACCTCAATGTCATCTGGAATTCGTGTGAAATCAGTTTCTTTCCTACTTGACAGAGAAAAGTTATTATGCAAGTATTTTTGGGTATTTGCAATTAATCATTCTGTACAGAAATAATTTAAGGAAATTTGTTAGAAGCATGATATTATATTACCATTACTTCCAGGATTAAGAAATAATTAGACATTTTCATACTAGCCCATAAAAAAAACCAATTTCAATAAATCCTTGGATTTAAACACTTAAAAAACTAACCTTTGGGTGCAAAAGAAATACTTGCTTGTGAAGTCCAAAGACAATTGCACGCACTGGAACCAAAAAAGGAGGAACATAAGAAAAAAGGCAATCCAAAAATCAAACCATAACAACGTCACAAATCATAACAACGAAACTCCAAAAAAATCATGACAACGAAACTCCAAAAATCGGCAAGACTGGAAAATCACCTCCATTAACAACAAAATTCATAAGATGGAAAACCTTCTGCGTTGTCCAACCATATTCAGGCACTCTCAACTCAATCCTTATCAATTGAAACTGCACATCATAAACCCCCACATAATCAAAGCCCATTTTCTTCCCAGCCAAAAATATTACAGTACTTAATAACAACACAACAGTAAAATTAATGCAACTATATAATAATTCAAATACCTAAAGTTCTTCTCAGAAACATCATTACAGAAAACTTACTTAACGATTAATCTAAATCCACGATTTCTCGATAAAAATTCCTCATTTACAATCTATAAACACAACAAGTTTGCAGTTCCTACCACAGCTTATTAGGCTAAAACAATGCCGATATAATACACAAACACTTCAAGTCTACCTTTTCCAGAACCGCGATCGCAAAACTATACTCAGAACACGCAATTAATCATTTATATCAGTATATATATGGTACATATACATATATATATATATATATATATATATAAAAGAGAGAGAGAGAGAGGGAGGAGGAGAGAGAGAAGAAGAGGAAGAAGGACCAGAGCAACGGAGGAAACGAGAGCATAAGCGGCGCAGAGAGTGAAGAAGATGCCGTCCTGCCACTGAGTGGATTCGTCAATCTCGTCCCACCAATTGGAAACGAGAGCTCGCATCTCCATGGGCGTGGAGGTCAGCAGCATTCGCGTCATTTGCAGGGCTCTGGTTCTAGAGAAGCTCTGGAAAAGGGTCAAAAATCCAGAGAAGCTGAGAAAAAAACTAAACCCAACGCCCTCTTCTCGATCAATCACAGCTGAGAGAAACAGAGAGACAGAGAGGAGAAGACACGAGAAAGAGAGAAAAATGGTGGGTCTACACCTCTATCCTATCAACCAGAGAGAGAGAGAGAGAGAGAGAGAGAGTCTGTGGGAGAGATGGGCCTTTTTGAAGTTGGGCTTAATTGTCTTTTCATTTTCCTTTTTCGGTCGCTCATACCTAAGCTTCCAGTGGAGTTTTAGCCAGCGAGCGGTTTGGTGGTTGTAGATTGTGCCAGTGTCGGCTACAACTACAACAGTTTGCCTCGCTCCGGAATTTCTTTTCTCATAATTGTTACCTATTGTTTTGTTTTCAATATTCTGTGTGGTTTGTCGCTTCCATAATATTAATAAATACAAAATAAATAAGGTATTCGTAATAAATTTATAAGAATCCAACCTTTTGAGCTAATAAATAAAAAATAAATAAGGGTGTATTCATTTATAAAAATTCAAATCATATTTTACAGTATTTTTTTATATAAATTTAAATTTAATTTTTTTATTACGATATCTTTCTCTCAATTACATAACTCAAATTGTATAAATAAACGCACTCTAGAATATTTATAACAAATTTATACATATCTAACAATTTGAGCTAATTGTAAGTGGTATAATTGTTTTTTTTTCCTTTTTAAAAAAAATAATAATTGGTATTGTTGGATATTATCAAATCAATCATCTCATCTTCTACAATTGTTCCAATTTCCAGACACGTTTAAGAAAAAACAAATAAAAATCAGACAAGGATAGCCCAAAAATCTTAAAGGTCATCAACTTTAGCCATTATAACTCACAAGGAGTAGGTCTTAAGCAAAGTCTCAAGAACTTGCCAATTATGTTAATAATATTGCTTAATAATAAAATATGGAATAAACAGTTTTTTTTTTTTTTTTTTTTTTTTTTTTTTTTTTTTTTTTTGTTCTCTGCCCCCAACACACTCACGATGTATAACTCATTTTATTTTAGTTGAAAAAAAAAAAAAAAACATCACTTTGCTTGAGATGTCTTATAACAAATAATATGTGCAAAATGCTGTATAAATTGTAATGTTTGTAGATTTTTTTTTAAAATGTTCAAATGCTGGTATTTATCTTTTCCAGTTACACATTGCTACATGAAGAGAACAATTATTTGCACTTTTTTTCAAGTATCATTTTAATTCTTGTTGCTGTATTATTTGCGTACTATTATTATGATTGTCCAATTTGACGATGATACTACCATCATTAAGCTTTCTTGACTCTATTCATATTATACTCATATACATCAAGTCTGAATATATTGTTTCTAAACATCCTTTTTAGAAGGGAAAATTTCCATCTTAGTTTATGCCCCCTAAAATAATTTTATAACTCGGCCACTAAAAACCAACTTAATTTTATTAACCGTCTAAATTCAAAAAGTATATATATATATATATGTGTATATATATATATTTGACTATATCTATCCAAAGGCGCCAAAGATATTTAGGGTCCGTTTAGTTTATGGGTTCAAATCACGTGATTTGAACTATTTTTGATTTACGTGTATTTTTTATGAGAGAAAATACTGTAGCGATCATGAATTATGATTCAAATCAGAAATTTGAATCTAGGAACAAAACGAATCCTTAATTAGAGGAGCTAATTAGGAGCGGCTATTGGAGAATTTACCGGGCTTTGGATTTTAAAACGCATTTAAAAAAAAGAGAGAATGCTGATACGTGACAGTGGATAATCTTGTGATGTAAGCTGAAGGGAAGAAGAAGGTTCGGTGGAACATTCATTTTTTTGTGCTTTTAGTTCACTTGGCCCCCCACCAAGAGGCCGATACCATAGAAAGAAGTTGACAGAACGTTTGGCTCAAATAAAGCAGCGCCATTTTCACATGAACGTGGGTGGTCAGAAGTTGGGAAATTATTGGCTTATTTATTTACACCTATATTTAAAAAAATTTAGACTCAAGTTATTATTTTATTTAAATTTATATGATTTTATGAAATTTAAGTTTTAACTTTAATTTTAATTTGAGTTTAGAGTTAAAATCTAAGTTCAAATTCCCCTTTTAACTTAAGTTTTTAAACTTAAATTTAAGCTAATGAACAATATTTTCTCTATTATTAAAACCGTTGTTATTTTTTCGTTTTAATTTCGATTGAGATAATTCTTTTTTTTTATGCGTTCATGATTAACGCCCAAAAGTGATATTCACAAGCGGTCAATTGTAGCACAGAAGGGCGGTCGTATCCACAGAGAGATAACAAAATAACAAGAATGATAAACAGAATAAGAGCGTTAGAGAAAAGTGAATTAAAGAAAATGAGAGTTTTTGAGATTTTTATTGCACATAAAATAAAAATGAGAAAATCTATATGAAGAAAATGGTAAGGTGTCGAGAATCCCTAATGTTTCGTTCACCAATTCCAGTTTTGATTCACAAAATAAAAGAACTGAATAGATTAAATCTCTATGTTGACTCCGGAAATATTGTTATTACAAGTTATCTAAAATCGACAATATATCAATTTGACAATATTGCAGTAAAAGACAATTTGTAAAATAATTTGAATGACAAAACAATGCGTGACATAATTACATAAGAAAAGCGTGACTGAACTTATATAAAAATTGGCACACAATATTTTGAAAAGTAATAGAAAAATAGATGAGATTTAATTCATTCGGGATGTTGAATTTTACAAAGATAAGGAATCAAAACCCCGAATTGGGTCACTCAACAGAAGTTCATCTCTAACCTCACCAAGAAAACTCTAGCCTATCTTGCAAAACATTCTCACAAGTTCTAGAGAGAAAATATGAGACTGGCAGCAAGACGGCAGAAAACTGAATATTTAAAAGCTCCTAAAACCTTAGGCCAACCCCTCTATTTATAGTGTTCAGAGGTTGCCTGTCAAATAAGAAAACAAATGGTAAAAATAGAAAATTACAAAGGAAAAGGAAACAAAATAAAATTACACATAAATTAGGAGAAATCATATATTTAATTTGGAAAGAAATCGCTCAGATTTTTAGGAAGAAATTCAGATTCAGCTCATCGTCTAGACACATGTCGCGTAACGATTGGAGGAAAAGAGTCAACTCGCCACGTGTCGCGTTTGGAGTGGTTGGCTGTGCTGGTGCAGTTAGAGTGGAGACAGCTGTGTGGGACCCGCCTTGGACAGGTCGCGTGTGCAGAGTGAGTGGCAGGTCTGGCATCGCAGGTGTGGGACCCACGCGGAGTTGGGGTTGGAACGCGCTGGTGATCTCGCGGCACGGACGCTACCGTGCAGTGGGCGTCTTGGTGACGGCGAGGCACGAGATGGCGAAAAGAAACAGCGCGATTTCTGCTACCGATCGCGGCAGTGGCGTGGCTCGGCTTGCTGCGGCTCAGCTCGGCTGACGCGGCTCTCACGTGTGGCTCGGCTGAAAGGCTTAAAAATATGGCTTTCATGGCTTCTTCTTGTGTAGCTTTTTACACTACTTTCATCAGTAAATAATTAAGCAAAAACTAGACAAATTCCAATTAAAAATATTATGAATAAAAATAATGGAATTGCTTAATTAAAGCTTAAATATTTTAATATTATATAAATCAAAAGCAAGATTTAAGGTGCATTTTCATGCATCGATCACAACCCCCAACCCGACTTATTGCTAGTCTCTAGCAATCCAAGTGCAAGAGAAATCATGTCACAAAGAAAATCTAAGTCTCAACTCGCTTAGTCACCTGAGTATTTCAAACAAACTGTTAGCAAGAAGTCAAAAGATACTATCAAGATTATTTCAGTCATAACTCCAGAGTCGTGTGTGTGTGTGCTCCAAACCGTAACCTTCTTACCACTGACCATAACACATGCAGCTTTAAAAATTCACCAAGTAGAAGTCTCAACTCCATTGATCTGACTGGTGTCAGAAATATTTGAGTGCAAAGGTTTTCTCTCATGGAGTTGGAAATAAAACAATCAACGCTCAGAGTGAGGAAGGTCAAATTTAGGACAAACAGTCAAACGAACATTGACCAAAAGATAGGCTAATCAACTCTTAGAACATTCCACCATTCTTACCACAAACCAGCATTTAGGATTTCATTTGGGTCAAACAAAAATTTACATAAACGAACAAAGAGCCAAAAAGCTTGCATAAATTACTTTTTCTTTCTTTTTTTTTTTTTGGCAAGAGACAACCTACATTATGAAGTGAATGTAGAAAGGTGCTCTTTTGACAAACAGCTATATAGCATCAAATGTGAGAACAACCAAACTACATAATTTGTGAAATGTTGCTCTTGCTCTTTTTCTTTTTTTTTTTTGTTTTGTTTTTGTGTTGTTTTTTTTTGTGCTTTTTTTTTAGATGAGAAATGAGGCTCTATTACATAAGATCATTCATATCTAACCCAAAATCCATCCCTCAAGCATATGCACCAAGCATACCGCTAACCATGTAATGATGTTCTAACAGTGATTTTACCAGCTCAAAAGGTCAATGAAGGTTCAAAAGTCATTTTCTCGACTCTCTTAACTCACCAAAAATAAAGCACTTAAACTCGGAAATTTTCTCAGCTGACATGCATTAACATCCATCTTACCACAAGGTTTAGCACGTGCAAAAAGAAACTCTGGAAGTCATTTCTTAGTAACCAAGATAGCAAAAATCGACTCAAATCGATCATTTTGAAATCATACTCAGACAACTTTGCAAAAATTTTTAACCCAAATATCAACATGACAAAAATCACTCTTACGCATGAATATGCTCACCACCCCCAACCAAAATTAGACAGTGTCCTCAGTGTCAAAAATTATGAAAAATAGAGAAAGAAGACACCTGGATGATGAGCTTTCCACGTATGAGCACAGCCTGAGCTTCCTGATATGATTCTCCAAAAACACACACATAAAAAAGATAAAAAATAAAAATGTAAAAAGAAAAGAAGAAAATAGAAAATGAAAATATGATACAGGAGATGTGAGCAAACTACTCAGGATTGGTAAACGGGGTCGTCGAGAATGATCTCTTCAACCTGGTTCACCTGCTCAAAGTAATTCTTCTTCAGGATTTGCTTGTCATGAACCGCTTTCATTTTTACCTTGATCCTATAATTGTGCTCTTTCAGCTCGTCGATCAATCGTTGTTCTTGCAATGGATCGAGTTTAGATGAGATGATGATTGGGAATGTGTCTTCATCTCCCAAGAATGCACGTTTTAAGCCCTCAGGTGGTTGGCCTAGCTTGTCTTTTGGAGTCTCCTTGGTGGATGATTTTGGTTTTTCTCCTTCTGTTGGGAGCTCCTGAAGACATGGTGACCCAAACTTGGTTCCTTTGTCCTGTGATTCTTTGAAAATGGCAGAAATGTTAGCCAGCTCACAAGGACCAGAACTCTCAGATTCAGAATTTTGGAGGAGGTTTTCAAGATCTTCAGAGTTGCTTTGCGGCAAAACCTCCTCCTCGACAAGTTTGTCGATCATAAATGTTTGGTGACACTCATCGTCATCACGTGGTTGCTTTTGAATATGAAAAATATTCACCTCAAGGGTCATATTCCCGAAAGATATCTTCATGAGACCATTCCTACAATTGATAAGTGCGTTTGCTGTGGCAAGGAAAGGTCTTCCTAGAATTATAGGAATGGATGACTCCATATTCACCACGGTTTGTGTATCCAAGACAAGAAAGTCCACAGGGTAATAAAATTTGTCGATTTGTAATAGAACGTCTTCTACTATTCCCCGTGGTCTCTTAATGGTTCTATCGGCTAGTTGCAGAACCACAGATGTGGGCTTAATCTCTCCAAGACCCAATTGCGAGTAGACCGAATAAGGCATGAGGTTCACGCTCGATCCTAGGTCCAGTAGCGCTTGGCCGAATTCGTGTGTCCCGATCTGGCAAGAAATGGTGGGACAACCAGGATCTTTATATTTTAGCGGTGTCTTCTGCTCAATCACCGCACTCACTTGTTCCGTCAAGAATGCAGTCTTCTTGACGTGGTGCTTTCTCTTTATAGTGCACAGATCCTTGATAACCTTGGCATAGGCCGGCACTTGCTTGATGACGTGTAGTAAGGGAAGATTAATCTTCAATTGTGTCAAGTGCTCCAGGATCTCACTTTGATTTTCCGGCACTTTCCCACCAGGTCGGAGAGCTTGGGGAAAAGGCACCTTTACCGGAATTTTTATCGGCTCTTCTTTCTCCTGAGCCGATTCTTCATTACTCGAAGTGGTTGTACTTGTCGATGGCGTGTCTAAATTCTTAGCACTTCGAGTAGAGATGGCGTTAACTTCCTTGATATTTTGACCTTCAGAGTTTGAAGTTTGAACCATGTGTTGTGCCCTCAAATTGGACTGGGCTTGTGATGGAAATCTACCGCGCTCCTGAACGGTTAAAGCTTCTGTCAGCTTTGTGATCTGACTTTTGATTTCCTTGTTCTCTTCCACCAGCTGCGTGAGCATTGACTCAACCCTTTGATTCGTCTTATTTTGCGCGTCTATAAAAGCTTTTAAGGTATCCTCTAGAGAATTCCCTTTCGGCTGCATGTTATTCTGAGGCGCAAAATATGTCCTTGGTGGTTGAGATTGTTGCTCTGATCTCCATTGCCCTCTAGATGATTGTGCATGTTGATTCGAATCTCGCCAACTGAAATTTGGGTGGTTTGTCCAACTAGGATTGTAAGATTCTGAGAAAGGTCCATAAGGCTTCTTGTATGTGTCTAATGCATTACACTGCTCCTCATATACCCCTCTCATTTCACTTAAAGTGTGGCAATCCTGAGTTAGATGGCCCATTCCACCATAAACTAAACAGGGCTCATGTGCCTCTGTCCTTGCCACCATGTAGGGTCCTTTACTATCTTTACTTTTGAGAGCCTCAATTTGCTTCGTCAAAACTTCAACTTGGGCCTTGAGACTGTCCTCTTCCCTTAATTGATAAACTCCAATTGGTCGGGACCTACTGGTGCTCTCAGTAGGACTCGGTCCAGTCCAAGTATGAGCTTTCTCAGCTAACTCATTTAAGTACTCGATAGCTTCGTCAGGATCCTTCTGGAGAAAATCTCCATTGCACATCATCTCAACAAATTGGCGCTCTCGGATTGTGAGTCCATCGTAGAAATAGCTTACGAGGCGCCAACTTTCATATCCATGGTGGGGACACAGATTTAACAGATCTTTAAAACGCTCATAAGCTTGATAGAGTGTTTCGTTTTCCTTCTGAGCGAAATTTGAGATCTGTCGTTTCAAATTATTAGTCTTATGGTGTGGGAAATACTTGTTGAAGAATGTCGTCGTCATTTCTTCCCACGTACCAATAGACCTGGGCCTAAGAGAATACAGCCAGCTTTTGGCCTTGTTCTTCAGAGAGAAAGGGAAAAACTTCAATCTGACGGTGTTTGCGGCCTCAGCACGGCTGTGAAAGGTGGCCACCACCTCTTCAAACTCCCGGATGTGTACATATGGGTTCTCATTCTCTAACCCGTGAAAGGTTGGGAGAAGTGCAATCATGCCCGGCTTGAAATCCGTAGGCGGTGCATTTGGCGGGAACATGATGCACGATGGGGTGGCCGTGCGCGTTGGGTGCAGGTAATCTTGCAACGTCCTAGGCTGAACTTCCTCGTGTTGTGCCATTGCAAATAGATTTTGAAGTGCGAATTCCAACGACGAGTGTGAAGACGGAGACGTAGAAGACGAGTCGGACAGAATTTCACTAGGGGTTTCTAAATTTAGACGTTGAGCAAATCTCCCTAGTTCGTCTCTATACCGATGCATTCACCCTAAGCAGCTCTTTTTTTTAATTTTTTTTTTAATTTTAAATCAAAATGAAAATAATATATATAGTAACGTAAATTGTAATCACCGAGAGTGCTCCCAGGAAAGACTATAGCTCTTGGCTCAATGAATAGTCTCCTAGACAGAGCAACGTTCCCAGGAAAGATTGGTGGGGCGAGGCCCGCTTAAGTACCAACTTTCCTAGACAGAACTCCCTCAGATTATACTTTCCACGTAACCACACAATTATTCTCAAAATCAATTATTAAATTTTATTGAGTAAATTATGAAATGTAATCTAATTAATGGAAACTATTCTTAAAGTCAAAGCCTAAATCTACCAAATTATGAAAATTCTAGATTAAGAATCTAAATTAGTCAATTAATTACAATCCTAATTATAATCCTAAAAGTTAATAAAACTATAAAAGGAAAAATTAAATTAGACAACAATTAAAATATACTAATGAGGAAACAAAATAAAATCCTAATTTACCAAAAATAAAACATTACAAAATCAAATCACAATTAATTCCAAAACTAAAAAAAAAAGAAGAGAAAATAAAATTAGCAATGAGATTTTTTTTTCAGCAACCTAAACTACGGAAATAAAAAATATATATATAAAAGGTTTTTTTTTTTGGTTTTAAGAAACTAAAGACGCTAAACAACAAACTAAAATATATATATATATATATATACATATAAAATATAATATAATAATAATGAATATCAAATCAAATCAGCAACACTTGCGGCAACACTTCCGTGAATAGACACGGAAACCAAGGATTTTTTTTAAATCAAATTTTTAATAAAGAGAAAAACGCTAACAAAAGAATAAAATAAAAGACAACGAAAAGAAAAAGAAACCAAAAGACAAGTGCTGGAGCGGCAAACAAAGATTTTTTTTTTTTTTTTTTTGAGTTAAGAAACAGATTACGCAAAAAAAAAATATAATAATAATAAAATAAAATAAAAATGTACTTACCTCTTCGGCTCAAAATCTACTGATCAATCTTACTAGAAGCATCTCTCCAGTAACGGCGCCAAAATTTGATTAACGCCTAAAAGTGATATTCACAAGCGGTCAATTGTAGCACAGAAGGGCGGTCGTATCCACAGAGAGATAACAAAATAACAAGAATGATAAACAGAATAAGAGCATTAGAGAAAAGTGAATTAAAGAAAATGAGAGTTTTTGAGATTTTTATTGCAAATAAAATAAAAATGAGAAAATCTATATGAAAAAAATGGTAAGGTGTCGAGAATCCTTAATGTTTCGTTCACCAATTTCAGTTTTGATTCACAAAATAAAAGAACTGAATAGATTAAATCTCTATGTTGACTCCGAAAATATTGTTATTACAAGTTATCTAAAATCGACAATATATCAATCTGACAATATTGCAGTAAAAGACAATTTGTAAAATAATTTGAATGACAAAATAATGCGTGACATAATTACATAAGAAAAACGTGACTGAACTTATATAAAAATTGACACACAATATTTTGAAAAGTAATAGAAAAATAGATGAGATTTAATTCATTCAGATGTTGAACTTTATAGCACAAGGAATCAAAACCCCGATTGGGTCACTCAACAGAAGTTCATCTCTAACCTCACCAAGAAAACTCTAGCCTATCTTGCAAAACATTCTCACAAGTTCTAGAGAGAAAATATGAGACTGGCAGCAAGACAGCAGAAAACTGAATATTTAAAAGCTCCTAAAACCTTAGGCCAACCCCTCTATTTATAGTGTTTAGAGGTTGCCTGTCAAATAAGGAAACAAATAGTAAAAATAGAAAATTACAAAGGAAAAGGAAACAAAATAAAATCACACATAAATTAGGAGAAATCATATATTTAATTTGGGAAGAAATCGCTCAGATTTTTAGGAAGAAATTCGGATTCAGCTCATCGTCTGGACACGTGTCGCGTAACAATTGGAGGAAAAGAGTCAACTCGCCACGTGTCGCGTTCGGAGTGGTTGGTTGTGCTGGCGCGGTCAGAGTGGAGACAACTGTGTGGGACCCGCCTTGGACAGGTGGCGTGTGCAGAGTGAGCGGCAGGTCTGGCATCGCAGGTGTGGGACCCACGCGGAGTTCGGGTTGGAACGCGCTGGTGATCTCGCGTGCACGGGACGCGCGCTGTGCAGTGGGGCGTGCTGGTGACGCGCGAGGCACGAGATGGCGGAAAGAAACGGGCGCGGATTTTCGCGCTGACTGTGCAGTGGCGTGGCTCGGCTTGCTGCGGCTCGGCTCGGCTGACGCGGCTCTCACGTGTGGCTCGGCTGAAAGGCTTAAAAATATGGCTTTCATGGCTTCTTCTTGTGTAGCTTTTTACACTGCTTTCATCAGTAAATAATTAAGCAAAAACTAGACAAATTCCAATTAAAAATATTATGAATAAAAATAATGGAATTGCTTAATTAAAGCTTAAATATTTTAATATTATATAAATCAAAAGCAGTATTTAAGGTGCATTTTTTCGTTTTAATTTCGATTGAGATAATTCTTTTTTTTATGCGTTCACAATGAGAAAATGAATAAAATCTCACTTATATACCCTATTAAAATTTTTCATTATCATTGAATTTTTATTAAAATACTATTTAAATACAAATTCAAGTTTTGACCCACCAAATACAAACTCAAATAGATTCACAATTCAAACCATAACTCAAATGTGCATATCTAAACACAAACTCAAATTAAATTATCAACTCAAACTATACTTAAATACACCTTAACTCAAATCAAAATCTGAACTCAAATCACCATAACTCAAAAATTACAAATGAACGAGTCCTGTATTTCCTATTATCTAATGTGGGCCACATATTTAATCAACAATTATATTAGGCTATTTAATTATAATGGGTTAATTAAGTGGTCCAATTAGGAGAGCTTAATAAGTCTTCTAATTAGATATGTGATAAATGAGTGGATACCAATGCTTATCCAATCAGGTTTAATGGGAGCCTATTAAATAAGTACATAAAAATTTTTAAGTTATGGTTCTCAATACGTCAAATCATTCATTCACGTTAAATAATTAAAGAATATTTTCCCCACTAGTATTTCAGCCCCATAGTTTCTCTTTTCTTGGTTGATACATTTATTATTCAACATATATATTAAATACTTAATTAAATTTGAGCCATTCAGTATTTTGGTTGATATGTATGTAATATTAATTGAATTTGATTTATCAGTTTCGGTTAATTGTTTCTGATCCCTTTTGTGTATATATACATATATATTTCAGTTAATATAGATTCTGTATTGATCTTAACTGTGGAAATTTATGAATCGTGCTTTATTTTGTTAAAAAAAAAAACATGTTTAGTTATTATTCATGATATGAATTTTGGTGTTGAATTTCTTTGATCAAAATATATCAAAATAAAATATTTTTCAGATTTATTATTATTTTATTTAACATATATATTTTGGTTTTGAAATTCTTGAGGAAATAAAGAACTTCGCCGACGACAGACAACGTAAGAAAATTGGTAGTCTAAGGAAAGAAAAAAAAATATTGGGAAACTAAAGTTTTGGCCGACGGCAACCCCTGCCACCGCCAGCGTTAGGATTTCCTTCACGACCATTGGGCTGCGCCGAAGAGGAACATCCTCGGCTGTCTAGCTGTGGCATCTAGAAGTGGCGACCGTTTGACCGCCTGGTTAATCAAATGGTCAAGAGACCCTTAGGGTATTGAAGCTTTGGGCTTTGAACCCCAGAGTTGTGGGCTATTAAGTAAACACAGGTCCAACTGGGCCTATGACTAAAGAAGAAGGAGCCGCATGTTTAACCTACGACAAAAAAAGGGAGAAAGTAGGAAATTGGTCAAGATTTGAGATGAATTAAAATTAATAGGTTAATAGTTTATATAAGTTAATAAATAGGCTAAATTATTATTTTTGTCCATAACTTATCTGGTTATAAACCATAACTTGACAAGTTATTGTCCATAATTCACGGTTTTTGTGTATAACTTATCTGATTATGAATTATAACTTGACAAGTTTGTCCATAACTTATCTGGTTATGAATCATAACTTGACAAGTTATGGCCTATTAATTTCTATAACTAAAAATTGACCTATATACTTTCTTAAGCTTTTCATATTGGCCTATTTTCTACTATTGCTGAAAAAAAAGATCTTCTGGCTATTAGAAATACACAGGCCTAACTGGGCTCGTGGCTCAGGAAGATTCGGGTTATCCAAACCAAACACTGATTCTGGGTGAGTCAACTCAGAATCATGATTCCGGGTTCAAAATCCTTATACCAAACATCCATTAAATATCAAAATGTTTGTGTGTTTGTTATTTTATGCAAATTGTAACCGACCCATAAGGAAGGTTATTTTTTTAGCCCAGATTGCATGACTAATTGTTAATATTTGATTACTACACACAGAAAGTACCATAAACTGTGGATATTTTTACCAAAACACTAAATATCAAGACGTTTGTGTGTTTGTTATTTTATGCGAATTTTAACCGACCCAAAGGAATGTTACTGTTTGATCAGATTGTAGACACACATGTGGTAATAAATACATGACAATTGTAAATATCAAAACATTTGTGTGTTTGTTATTTTATGCAAATTGTAACCGACCCATAAGGAAGGTTATTTTTTAGCCCAGATTGTAGGACTAATTGTCAATATTTAATTACTACACATAGAAAGTACCATAAGCTGTGGATATTTCTACCAAAACACTCAATATCAAGACGTTTTTGTGTTTGTTATTTTATGCGAATTGTAACTGACCCAAAGGAATGTTACATTTTGGTCAGATTGCAGATACACATGTGGTAAAAAATACATGACAATTATAAGTCTTCCAAATGAACAGTAGTCGGTCAAAAGAAAGACTGTTGTTTGACATGATTTATTGCCAGTATTTGATTAATGCGTTGGGAGTACCACTTATCAGTTGATATCTCTGTCCAAAGACTAGATATCAATGTTATGTTAGGTATCTTGTTATGGGACCCACCACTATATGGATTGTTTTATTATGTCATGTATGCATTTATTGATTGATTATGCTTATGTTATGACATGATTAATATAGATTGTGAGTTTGTTATTTTGTTTTGATTCTCTATTTAGTTTATACGTTTGCTTGTATAATATTTGCCAATATCAATTCAAGAATTTTCTTCCTGGACAATATGATCAGATTAAAGTGAGTTACAACACCTAAAAAGACAAATAAGATCTTAATAAACTCATTCCTTACAGTGTGCAAGAAGAGGAAGCTGCAGTTGGGACACCACAACATAAAGCGCAAAGAAACATGATAAGAATTTTACCCATTCATTCTGCAAAAAGAGCTAGACACATGAAAAAAGGAATGTCCCAAGTATGCCAACTGGCATGTAAATAATGGTGTACTTCTCACTTCGGTTTGTTTTAAGTTAATTTAGCCTCTATAGAGCCTATCACCAATTGATGTTGAAAGATTCATCTATGTGATCAACGAAAAAACAATCACTATTGAGGCTGTAAGGACTTTTAAGTTATTATTAAAGACTGGTTATTTTGAATTGAAAGAGACTATGTAGTACTGTCTTCTAGACGGAATTTGGTTTTGATTTCTACTTTGGACATATTTGATTATTCATGTTCATTTAGAAATAATAAATGTAGACCCTTTTAGGATTTGGATTTTATTGGTACCAGCTCTTTATATTCGGTTGATAACCTATATTTGATTTATGAGAACTCATAATCTCTGGACATATTTAAGGTCTTCAATACTGAAGTTGAAATCAACTTGGCAAGAAGATAAAAGCCGTTAAATCTGACCGTAGTGGTAAATACTATAATAGATATGACGGATCAAGTGAACAATGTCTAAGACCTTTATTAGGTTCCTAGAGGAATGCAGAATCATCCCACAATACATAATGCCAAGTAAACCTAGCATGAACAGTGTTGCTGAGAGATGAAACATGATGCTTAAGGAAATGATAAGAAGTATGATTAATCATTCTTGTTCACAATAATCCCTCTAAAGTAAAGTACTAAAGAACTGCAACATAAATCGGTAGCTAAAACCCCTTATGAATTGAGGACAGACAAGGAGCCTGCATAAGGTATTTACACATTTGAAGTTGTCTAGCTGAGGCAAGGCCTCACAGGTCGAATGAAAGGAAACTGAACTCAAGAACTATAAGCTGCTACTTTGTTGGGTACTCTGAACGGTCAATGACTTACAAATGTCATAATCCCACGATTAGGTCCATTTTGAGACAGGAAATTCAAGACTCCCTAAGGATGTTGCTTTTGGTGGAAAGAGATAAATTTAGAGATGTTGTCTTTGAAGATGAATTTGTTTCTCTTCCTTTAGTTACTAGTGATAATGATCAGGTTTCAATACTTGACATTGTTCAAGATACAGATTCGGATCAAGACAATGCTGAGAAACTCTGTCCCAAATCAAGTAGTTGCTCCTAATGAGGAAACTCAACAACCTCAACCAAAAGTGCCATTAAGCATATCCACTAGAGAAAGATGAAGTGCGATTCTGGTTGACGATGTCGTCTTTATCCAAGAATATAAGGTTAATATAGGTATGATGGAAAACAATCTTATCAACTTCCATCAAGCCATGAAGAGTTCTAATTCTCAAAAGTGGATTGATACCATCAAAGAAAAGATGAAATTCATGAAGGACAATGACATTTAGGACCTTGTCGAATTGCCTGAAGGTGTGAAACCTATTGGTTGCAAATAGATATTTAAGACCAATAGGGGTGGGTTCAAAAGGCAATATTGAAAGATATAAAGCCCATCTAGTCGCTAAGGGATTCACTCAGAAAGAATGCATTGATTATATAGAGACTTTCTCTTGGGTTTCAACGAAAGACTCTTTCTGGATTATTATGGCACTTATGAATCATTTTGATATGGAGCTATATTAGATGGAGGTAAAGACTGCGCTTCTCAATGGTGACATTAATGAAATGATATATATAAGGTATAGCTAGAAAAATACTGTATCCCAAGATTGAAAGAATATAATCTGCAAACTAAAGAAATCCATCTAAGACTTCTCGTCAATGGTATCACAATTTTCATTAGATTATTATCTCGTATGGTTTTGAGGTAAATAAAGTCGATGATTGTGTGTATTATAAGTTCAATGAGAGCAAATTAATTTTCCTAGTTTTATATGTCAATGATATATTGCTTGCTAGCAATGGTATAGGCCTGCTACACGAAACAAAGATATTTCTAACTAAGAATTTTGAGATGAAAGATCTTGGGGACGTCTCTTTTGTATTAGGCATATAGATGCATCGAGATCGCTCTCGATGTATTCTTGGGTTATCACAAAAGAGCTATATCGAAATAATTCTAGATAAACTCGACATGAAGGAAAATAGACGAAGAAGTTAAAGAAATACAAAAGATTCTTGATGCGTCGGTAGTAGGAAGTATTGTGTGTGCTCAGGTATGTATGTGTCCAGATATAACGTATATTTTAGACTTTTGGGCAGATATTTAAGGAACTCTGTGATGGATTATTGGAAAGCAGCCAAACGGGTTATATAACATTTACAGAGAATAAAGGATTAAATGCATACGTATTAGAAATCAAATCTTTGGGAGATCATTGGGTATTCTGTTTTTGATTTTACTGGATGCCAATACAGTAAATATCCACGTCGGGCTATCTCTACCTGTTAGCCTGCGGAGCTATTTTCTGAAAGAGTGTTAAGCAGACACTCATAGCTTATTCTATTGCAGCAACAGAGTTTATAGTTTGTCAGGAGGCATCTAATCATGGAATATGGTTGTGAATCTTTTCACTGGGTTGGGCTATGTGTGGTAAATGGTTTTGAAAGGCCACTAAAGATATTTGTGGCAATAATTTAGGTTGCTATATTTCAATAACAACAAAAGCTCTTCGAAGTCGAAGCACATAGACATTGAGTTACTTGTTCAGAGTTTTCAAGTGTTTATAAAACATATTGGGACAGACTCCATGATTACGGATCTAAAAACCAAGGGTGTACCGCCCAAGGCCTTTCACGAACATACTACTCATATGGGTGTTGTTTTATTTGAAGATGTGCAATTTTAGTGAGAGTTTGTATTTTGATGTTCTTTTTATTAAGACATAATTTTATGTTTGTTTTCGCGAAATAAAGAAGATGGATTAAGTTTATCTCTGTACTTCTTTGCTTTCTATTTGCGGTTTTGCACTAAGTTTAGAAAGTTTCGGATTGATCTCACTAAATATTAAAGTAGGGCCAGTTGGAAATAAGCATGTTTGAGATCACATTGCATGTAATTTCCATGCCACTTATTCATACTTGATTTATGTCATTGAATATGTTGGTATGGTGACCATGGAAGGTTTAGTTACGCTTGAGTGTGACGAAAGCCACCATGATTTCATACTGATGTAGGAGATGGACCAGATTGTAACTAAGGTGAAGTCCAAGGATAAATAGAATACAGAAAGTACACCTAAGGAACATATGATATAATTGTTTCATGAATCATATGTAGCTCAAGTGAGAGATTGTTAGGAAATTATATTTCTTATTATCTAATATGGGCCACATATTTAATTAACAATTATATTTGGCTATTTAATTATAACAGGCTAATTAAGTGGTATAATTAAGAGAGCCCAATAAGACTTCTACTTGGATATGAGATAAATGAGTGGATACTCAATGCTTATTCAATCAAGTTTAGCGAGAGTCTATTAGATAAGTATATAAAGACTTTTAGATTATGATTATCAATACGTTAAATCATTCGGTCGTTTTTTCTTTTTTTCTATCTAGAGAGAAACAACTCATTAAGAAACTCTGGTGATTTGACTGAAAAAGACAATAACCGGTTTGTCAATCGTCGTAATAATTTCATAAAAGTGTTGATTGTTGTTATTATGAATTTTGTTGGTTGCCGAATCGAATTCGGCGGCGAAAACGCAGCGGAATAGCGGATCGTGTATAACAAAAATTTTCATAAAACTTTTGAGATACTCTATAGATTATATTAATTTATGCACCAATAAATTAATCTCATTAATTTATAAGATTCAAGGATCAACCGAAAAAAAATACCTTGTAGCCGACTCGGATGATATCTTGATTTTCTTTGACCACGAACAGTCCTAGCTCCAAGCTTTGTGTTTAGAACACCAAAGTCTTCCACGTCAATTCCTTGATTCCACGTTGACGTGTGTGTGGGCACACGTGAGACAAAATAGGTTTCTGAAACACTCGAATTTCCACAAACACCAACGCATGCACGATGTGGAATTTTTGGAGAAAAATATTTTCTCTCTCTTTGCTATGAGGAATTTCGGCCAGCACTAGGGGAACTAGGGCTGAAAGTGTTTCAAAAATTGTCTCACAATTTTTCATTTATCTCATATTTAAAGAGAAGAAGTCAAACTTCAAAATAGGATCAAATCCTTATCTCCAATTTTGAATTTGGAACAAAAAATCCCTTCCCCTTATCCCTTAGTTGGCCGGCCACCCTAGGGTTTTATCCCTTTGTGTGTGGCACCTAAATAAGATAAGGAAGGAATATATTTTATCCATTATCCAAGTAGTTCAATTTTAATTGATTCAAATTGAATTTAAGTCAAACTTAAATTAATTTGAATTCTAAATTAAACAACTTATCAAATAAGTTTAAATGGATAAATCTAGATATGTTCAAATTCAAATTTAAATAATCTCATTATTTAAATAATAATTAATTCTCAATTAATTATTCTTGAGTATTTAATTTTAGAATCCGTAATTCTAAAATTCCCGATTTGCCCTTTGTGTCGGTAGAATTACAAGGACGACGCGGGGACTAATGGACCTATAATTTGAGCTCCAATAAAATTAATAATTAATTAAACACTTTAATTAATTAATTAATTCTATTAATCCCAATAGTTACTCCACTATAAACTTGGAATTGCACTCTCGGAATTATAGACATTAATTACTTCTAAACCGTGAAGTGTCCATTTGATATAGTCATTGCATATAGATCGATCCTCCATAAATAATTCATAATTAGAGTCGGGTAGAATCCGTTAACCTCTCTAATTACATCTTTATCCTTGAGTACCATTGATTCTCTAATGGATAGTGATTCATAAAACAAATTCATGAACCGAGCGCTCTTACTAATCCAAGTACCGAATCAACACTCAAGAGAATTATTTATCCGCTTCTTTCTCAAGAAGGAATGGATTCCATCTCGTGTAATAACATTCCCAGCTACCTATTTCATTATGTCTCCAAAATACAAGGAATAGGATTCAGGGTCTCGGAATCTGCCGAGTAAATCAAAAGACATAAATCCATAAATAGGAGTTTGTTAAGAACTCGGGATTAAGATCATTTTATATATGACCATCGGTAGACTCAATTAGAATTTCTATGCTTAACGGAAATTATTAGAAATTCATATTGTGTCTGTGTCCATGTTCCACATAATCTCATTATGCGAAATACACTCATTCAATATCTCGCCATATTAACAAAGGCGGATAACACCGTTCCATTCTAAATGGGAATGACATGTATCAATAATGTTTTAATTAAAGATTCCGAACTTTAATTAAATTCATTATGAACAGTTACTTTTGATTATTATCCTTAAACATTATCCTCTTGTATATAACACTTATATACCATGTTTAAGGTTACATAAAAATCAAGGAATTTTATTTGATATTCATAAAATATTCATAAATATATGCACATAAAATGATGAATAAACTATTTTATTAAATAAATAATAAATATCCTTTTACATCTAATGCTTTCAGGATACTATTCCCAACAAATTTATGTACGCTTTCTCAATTTTTTTTTTTAATAATTTAGTATGATGATTTTTGGGATTTATGAATATGATAATTAAAATTATATTTATAATTAAAGTCTACCAGAAGTTTCTTCCTTGATGACGTTGGGTGGACGGTCTGGCGGTGTTTGGCGTGGGCAACATATTTACATTTTAGTGTGTGTGTCTATATATATATATATATATATATATATATATATATATATATATATATATATCATTTTTATTTACAGTGTTACGTTTTGTTTTTGCTAATAAAAAGAAAAGCAAGGTAGAAAAGAAGGATAATTCACTCTCGTCACCGTCATATATATATATCCATAATCCGTTTGTACATCTTGATAAGTGCACGAATTTATATTTTTAATATTCATAATTGTCAAATTATTTTATCAAATTTGTGACTTTAATTTCAAATATTCTTAAATTTAGAAGATTTAATTTTAATTGGATTTAGTTTATTTTTCAAGTTTTTGAAGAAAACAATTGGATTTAGGCTAGTTTACCAAGTAAAACCCAAAAGTTAAGCTCAAGAAAAGCCCAATTCGGCCCAAAGCCCATCAGCCCATCAACTCCCCGAGCCAAGCCGACAAGCCGCGAGCCGCGAGCCAACCCAGCCGCCACGTGTCGACGACTGCGGCACCGCAGACCGTGGGCCCAGCTTCTCTCCAGCCACAGCACGCCACGCGTCATCGTGGGGTCCAGCTGCTCCCCCGGGTACGCGAGCTTGGCGCGCACGTGCTTCCTCCGCGCGAGTCTCCTCCACGCGCGCATCACCTGAATTTTCCTTCCTCTCCGCGTGGGTCCCGTGCACAGAAGCCCTCCAACCACGTTGCGCCACGTGTCCCATGTGCCGTTGCTTCCCTACGCCAGCGAGCGCGCTTCGCGCGCATGACACCCCTCTCCGCGCGAGTTTCTCTCCTGCGCGCATCCACCTCTCGCCACATGGTCCAGCTGTGCAGCACTTCCTCTCCCGCGCGCGAATGGCTAGCCGACACGTGTCCCACTCTTCAGAAGCATGATGTTTTTCTCCCCCGATTAAGCATCTGATTTGTATAGGTTTTAGCATATTCAAACTCTATAAATAGGATCATTATCAAAGTGATGAAAGGGAGATTTTTTAGAGCCTAAATTCTCACATATTTTCTTGTTCTTATTCTCATATTTTCTTTTTAAAATTTTATGGGAATTATGTACAAGTTAGGCTAGAGTATTTAGGTGAGGCTAGAGATGATCCTATATGTGTAGTGAATTAATCTGGATTTTTGATTCTCCAATGGTTTGTAAGTTTTATACATTTGAGTAAATAATTTTCTTTTATCATATTTCTTCTTCTTATCAATATATTTATTTGTCAACTCTCATATAAATCTAGTCATGCTCTTTTTATGTGATTGTTGCATTATATTATATATTGATCGGTATTATTTTATGAGTAGTCTTTTACTGCATTATTGCCAACGGTATATTGTCGCTCTTAGATTTAGTAGTCTTTTACTGCATTATTGCCAGCGGTATATTGTCGTTCTTAGATTTCTCATAAGATAATTTTTCCTAATTTTAAACGTTAGAATTTTATCTACTCGGATACATTTTTTATTCATGTGTTCTTCAAATATATATTTTCCGATTGATTGTTTGGGATGTGAAACTTTCAATTAAGTCAATTTATGAATCAAAATCCAAATAGGTGAACAAAGCATATGAAGGATTCTCAAAGCCTTACCACTTTTTTTATTATTGAATTTTCTCTATTTTACAATTGTTCAAAAAAATATAAAAAACACTCATTCATTTTTCTTTGTTTGATTGCTTACTTTCTTAACGCTTTTTATTTACTAATCATATCTTGTTCAATTTAACACTTTCTCGTGGGATCGACCGTTCAAATTGTACTACAATTGACTGCTTATTTTTGTACACATTTGGGCGTAATCACATCTCAACATAATTTTGGTTATTGTCCATTTCCAACCATCCTAGATCCTACATTCGCTTATGAAAAAGAAAAAAATAATTAAACTGATCTTTAACACTTCACTATTACATCACTGAGCACACCAATAATTGTAAAAGATAGGAGGAAAGATGGTATCTGTTGGCATAAATCTTCTAGTGCAATGCACAGGCACTAAAATGAATTAAGCCTTAATTATTAAAAAAAATTAGGGATTTGTTGATTTAATCACAACTCATATTTTATTATTATAATATTTTTTTTCTCACATATACGTACACAACTTAAATTGTAAAACAAACCTACCCTAAACCTTTGCGGCAAGTATTTATGCGAATAATCTGCGAGACAATGCTTGAGCTTGTGAACGTGAATATTGCGTCTGGGCCTTTTCTACGATGTACGGATGTACCCAAAAAGTGTAAATAAATAATTTATATTTTATGTATATAACTACTAAATAAAAAGGATCCGTGGCGCAATGGTAGCGCGTCTGACTCCAGATCAGAAGGTTGCGTGTTCGATTCACGTCGGGTTCAATTCCCTTTCCCAACGTATCACATTTTTTTTCCCTTCTATTTTCTACATTTGTGGGTCCACAACGATCCTTGTTAACTAATCTCAACAGATGTCACTATGTCCTCCGCAGCCACAGCGAATCCAATCGTAACTAATACACAACAAAAACCCACCCTAAACCCCCCCAAGTCAATCTTTTCCTCCTCCATCCCCAAATCTCCTCCTGCAAAACCCTAGCTTCCCAAATCTTCCTCCCCCATTTCTCGTCACCGCTCACCAACAATGTCTCTGATCTCCCGCCTCCGCCAAGCCTCCCTCTCCCACCGCCGATTCTCCACCCTCCTATCGCCGGACTCCAAACCCCTCTCCGCAAAGGAAAAAACCAGAGCAGCCCTGGCCCTAATCAAGACCGAGAAAAACCCTAGCCGCATCGTCGAGCTCTGCAAGGCCGCCTCCCTCACCCCGGAGACCTACCTCGACCGTATCACCCTCTCCGTCGCCGTCTCCAAGCTCGCCGACTCCAACCACTTCGACGTCATTCGCCAATTCCTCGAGGACCTCAAGACCCGCCCCGATCTCAAGACGGAGCGTTTCGTCTCCCACGCCATCGTTCTCTACGGCCAGGCCAAGATGATCGACTACGCCGTCCGCTCATTCAAGCAGTGCGACGAGCTCGGCGTCGGTCGCTCCGTTAGGGTTCTCAATTCGTTGATCTTTGCTTGCATCCTCGCCAAGAACTACAAGAAGGCCAACCACGTCTTCGTTGAGTTCCCGAAGATTTACGGGATCGAGCCCGATGTGGACACCTATAATTGGGTGATCCGGGCGTTTGCGGAGTCGGGTTCGACCAGCGCCGCGTACTCGGTGTTGGGGGAGATGGACCGGAAGAGCGTGAAGCCGAATTCGACCACTTTCGGTAACATGCTGTCTGGGTTCTCCTCGGAGGAGAAGTTCGAGGATGTAGGGAAGGTGATCAATTTGATGAAGAAGTATGGGGTTCGTCAAGGGCTTAGCACATACAACATTAGGATTCAGAGTTTGTGTAAACGAAAGAGGACTATGGAGGCCAAGGCTTTGTTGGATAGCATGATCTCGAGAGGTATGAAGCCCAATTCAGTGAGCTATAACCATTTGATTTATGGGTATTGCAAAGAAGGGAAATTGGAGGAGGCCAAGAAGCTGTTTAAGGAGATGGTTTATAGAGGTTGCAAACCTGAAAGTAACTGCTATTTTACTCTGGTTTACTTTATGTGCCAAGGCAAGGATTTCGACGCTGCTTTGGAGATTTGCAAGGAGAGCATTGTCAAGAATTGGGTTCCAAATTTTTCGACGATGAAATCGCTTGTTGAGGGGCTTGTAAATGCTTCTAGAGTAACTGAGGCACGAGAGCTTATTTCCCAGGTTAAGGAGAAGTTTACAGTAAATGTAGATATGTGGAACGAGATTGAAGCTGGCTTGCCTCAGTAAGAATTGTTTTGGTTATGCTTCCAGTAGTTAGATGAAACTTTGGCCAAGAGGGATATATTTACATTGATGAATGAGCTATTTTATCAGAGGTAGAGAACAGGATTAGATTTTCGTCGGTGAGTTGATGATGAGCACCTGTTACTGAATCAAGACAACGCTTTTGTTATAATACTTGCCTGAGGAGTGAGCAATTTCTTTGTATTGCATTTGCTTCTTTTCACAAAAGTGAAAATGCATTGAGATGAAAATTTGGAGTCCATTCGATTTTCCTCTTAGATATTTGGTTGACTTTCTGCCATCATGTAACCAAACCGAATAACAATATCATATTCATTGAAACTTGGATCATATTTTTGTTTCAAATTTTCAAACTTGGATCATATTTGTTGTGCTCCCTCGGTTCCTGTTCTTTCTTATCACGTTTCTTAAGTCGTTTTTTTGTGATTGGTCCGACTGATGAATACATTATACAATAACTATCTAGCACCGATAACAGTATGTTCAATTGAATGTCAAATGTGAGAAATAAACTTCGTTTTATATTAGTCAAGTTACTCGAGTCAGTTAGCTTAAGCCTTGGCTTTCCAGCAGTAAGCTGCTAGTCTAGCCGCTTGATGTTTCAGGCTTTTGTCACCTCTGGGCGTCTTGGAGACTAGGACCTATTTGTGCATGATTTCCTTTTCACAGCATGTCTTTTCCTGTTCGTGGCCGCAGAAACGTGTTGTGAGGATCTTATTTTTTTGTTTCTCTGTACTTTTTTGAGCTTGAAATTTGAAGATCAAATTGACTTGCACTACCACATTGAGAAATCCAAACCTTTGTTATCAAATTAATCAGCATTCCAAGGTTGTCCTAGGTAATACATACTAGTTGTGTAACGCTGAAAGCTGCAGTACATTAGAGATGGACAACTCCAAAAGAATCAAAATCTCAATAAGCTACAGTACATAGAAATCGGCAACTCTTGAAAAGAATCAAAATCTGCATAAGCCGCTGCAGTACATTGGGATGGAAATATCAAAATCTGCATAATTCTTTACAAACTCGGATATCTTTATTACATGGTGGGATACATTTATTATCAACTTTCCCTTTCAGCGATCTCTAATTCTTTACAAGCTCAGATATCTCTATTGAATTGGATATTTTTCTTCGAGGCGGCTCCACAGCCTCGCTAAGTTAACGCGTCGAACAACTTTCTCATATCAAAAGCATGTAATCTCAGTCCTCAGGACATAATTCCAGAAATCTACGCAAGAGAACTGGTCACCAGCTCACTTTTCCTGCTCCCGAGTCCAAAGTGTAAAGAAGTAAGATACCATTGCTTGTTCTTGAACGTTTTTATTGCCAACGTTGCAGCTTAAACTCAAATCGTGGTCACCATCTAAAGAGTTCCTGCACTGAAGATTTGACTAAGATTTCCCCGCCATCAGTGCTGATCTTTGCCTCATGTATTGTGCTCCATATGCTGCAGTTGACGCCACGGTTGTTGCAGCCACCAACCAACTGAACCAATACAAGGAAAATAATGGGCTCATCATACAAATATATTAAAGAAGTTAAAAACAGAAGGAAGCAAGTCGTGGCCAAGTTACCTCAAATATGTAATGTAGAACTGAGTTTCTGGCGTTCCAAACTCTGGTTGCAAAAGAGCGCCAGCGACTAAAATTAACTGGAAGACCGTGTTGAGCTGTCAAGCATTTGATTTTCGTCAGTGTATAAACAATAATCACAAACCTCCCACTAGTTTCAAACTAATCCAAGCTATGCGACTAAACTATACAGTATTCATTCTTCCACTTTTCGGTTTCTACATCTCCAGAAGCCAAATAACAAACAGGGCATTACAAGCTTACGAGTAAACTTAATGACATTCCATTAGCCCCGGGGACAGTACTACCGGTTCAAAGTAACATTTCAAAGAATTTTCAAGGTGGCATTATATATAAGAGAAGATAGGAAACAGCACAGCTCACCTTGCTAATGAAGAGTGGCTCCACCTTCTGGGGACGGGTCCCATCAAAGTTGAAAAAATCGGACCAGCTTTTCCACTGACAATAATTCAACAAAGAAAATCCAAACATTAGCCATACTGACTTGAGTTTTTCAAAGCTAAACAATGATTTAACCAAAGCTCGAGTCTTGCGAATTCACCTCCCAGCCCAAGCTACTAGCTCTTTGATATACAGCACCACCTATAAGTGCAACATCTCGGAACACAACAAGTCCAACAAGTCCAGCTTCAAAGCTCAAAAATAATGAGTCAGTTTTTTGACAATCAAGATAGGAAACATAATGAACATACGAGTAAGCTCATTGGAAAACTTACGATGAAGAAGATCCTTTTGCACCATTGCCAAAGCAACACATCCAATAAGAACCTGTATTATATAAGAAACGACAAACTCTTAAAACATATATCAAAGCACTTGGCTTAAAAAATCCAATTCTAATACTAAGCTTGGCAAAGAGAGAGAAGAAAAAAAGCTTTATGACTTACCTTATCAGCCAATGGATCAAGATAAGAACCAACCACAGAATTAATTCCCAACTTCCTGGCCAAGTACCCGTCTAGCTACAGTACACAAATTGCAATCAGCGAATATCAAAATCTTTGTTTCTGTCCATATTCTGTTCATGAAATAGGAGTTTACATGGGATCCATACCCAGTCAGTTGCCCCGGAAACAGCAAACCCAACCATGGCAGCAGAATATCTCTCATTCATAATCATCCTGCATAATTTTGTCAATTACGCTTCTGAAAAACCCACATTAATGCAAAAATTCAATCTTGTTACTGAGAAAACGAAGTATTTACCATCCAAGAATAGGACCGGAAATTAAGCGACTCATTGAGACCATGTTCGGTAAATTCACGAAGCTCTCCACAAAATCGCCGCTCCACCGCTTCGAATCGACGCCATCTGTCGCGGCCGGGTTCGGAGACACCGACACGAACTCCAATTTGAGCGGGAAACTGGTTCTTCTGTGAAGCAGATGCAAATTCAACGCCTCGATTCTCCGCCGGACGACGCCGTTTCCACGGAGGTAGAGCGGCGTCGCGGACTGCGAGAGCTTCCATGGCGGACAGGAGAGTAAGAGTGGGCCATGGAAAGGGATGATCCAGTTGGATAAAGGAGAAAGGAATCTGGACGACTGAGAAGACAAGCGAAAGAGCGGGTGAGCGTGGGGATGGGCGAGTGGTGGCGCGTACGATGGAGCCAAGATCGAGCAGGTTGTGGCCGTGAGGAAAGTTCTGGAATTTCTAGGGTTTCTGATCAGAGCTTTCAGCGATCTGTAGATCGACATTAGTCTGAAGAATTCTCCGGCGATCAACGAGAAGAAGAAAAGAGGAGGACGACATTTTTAGGTTTTGCAGAGGTTTAGGGTCAAGCGAGACTTGACACGTGTACAAGTTAGCACGTGTTAGGCTTTACTTGCTCACACGTGGATGAATTGACAAGTGAGAATAAACATGAAAAGACAAGGAAAACGACACGAGACACGACAAATCGACAAATAAACCAATGAAGACAGAAACGACGATAAGTTGACAGACGACGATAAAAGGAAACGAGGATGATCATGGATTGTTCTTTTCACAATAGTGATGAAAAGTTAAATTTAGGGTCCGTTTAGTTCAGGGATTTGAATTATGTGATTTGAATCATTTTTAATTTATGTGTATTTTTTATGAGAAAAACTACTGTAATGAACCACGAATCATGATTCGAATCGGGGGACGAATCTCCCAACCAAACATCCCCTTAATGAGAAAGATGAAAAGAAACGATAATGAATTGACCGGCGACAATAAAAGATAAACGCCCTCCAAACCTAACAAAGCGCAGCGTGACTTCAATTTTTTAGTCAAAAATTTTTACCAATTTTAGAGGAAAAAAATTAGAATATTATGACAGAAAACGGTTATAATTTTTTATTTAAAAATTGTTACAGGGCTTATAACATATTAAATTAAAATTCTTTTCAAGTTTTATAAACATAGTAGGGCGTAACCCACCAATTAAATTTTTTAAATTAAAATTTACTTATTTTTATAGTTTTGGAGGAAAAAAAATTAGAGAAATGTGACTGAAAACGGTCATAACTTTTGATTCAGAAATCATTATTGAGCCTTTAACATTCTAAATGAAAGCTCCACAAACGTGATAGGGAGTAACCCGCGAACTCATTTTTTAGAGCCAAAATGCACTTATTTTCATCAGTTTCAGAAGAAAAAAAATCAGAGAGCTGTTATTGAAGACAGTCATAACTTTTGATCCAGAAATCGTTGCTGGGCCTATAATATACCAAATCGAAACTCTTTTCGAGCTCTACAAACGTGGATGGGCAAAGCCCGCCAACCTAATTTTTGGGGCCAAAATTCACTTGTTTTCATCAGTTTTAGAGGAAAAAAATCAGAGAACTGTGACGGAAGACGGCCATAACCTTTGATCTAAAAATCGTTGTTAAGCCTATAATATACAAAATTGAAGCACTTTTCAAGCTCTACAAACGTGGCAAAGTGTAGCCCGCTAACCTAATTTTTAGGGCCAAAATTCACTTGCTTTCATCAGTTTCGGAGGAAAAAAATCGGAGAACAGTGACTGAAGACAGACATAATTTTTGATCCAGAAATCGTTGCTGGGCCTATAATATACCAAATCGAAGCACTTTTCGAGCTCTACAAACGTGGCAATGGTACCCCGTGAACCCAAAATTTTGGGCCAAAATTTACTTGTTTTCATCAGTTTCGGAGGAAAAAAAATCGGAGAACTGTGATTGAAGATAGCCATAACTTTTGATGCAAAAATCATTGCTAGGCCTATAATATACCAAATCGAAGCTCTTTTCGTGCTCTACAAATGTGGCAGGGTGTAGCCTGCGAACCCAATTTTTTGGCTAAAATTCACTTGTTTTCATCAGTTTCGGAGGAAAAAAATCAGAGAAATGTGACTAAATGTGACCATAACTTTTGATCAAGAAATCGTTGCAAGTCCTATAATATACCAAATCAAAGCTCTTTAAGAGCTCTAGAAACGTGGCAGGGTGTAGTCCATGAACCCAATTTTTTGGGCCAAAATTAACTTATTTTCATCAGTTTTGAAGGAAAAAAATCAGAGAATTGTGACTGAAGACGGCTATAACTTTTGATCTAGAAATCGTTGCTCGCCTTATAATATACCAAATCGAAGCTCCCTTTGAGCTCTACAAACATGGCAGGGCCTAGCCCGTAAACCCAAATTTTTGGGCTAAAATTCGCTTGTTTTCATCAGTTTAGGAGGAAAAAAAATAGGAGAAATGTGACTAAAGGCGGCCATAACTTTTGATCCAGAAATCGTTGCTGGGCCTATAATATACCAAATCAAAACTCTTTAAGAGCTCTAGAAAAGTGGCAGGGCGTAGTCCGTGAATCCAATTTTTTGGGCCAAAATTCACTTGTTTTCATTAGTTTCGGAGGAAAAAAAAGTGGAGAACTGTGACTGAAGACGGCTGTAACTTTTGATCCAGAAATTGTTGTTGGGCCTATAATATACCAAATCAAAGTTTTATTCAATCGCTACAAATGTGGCAGGGCGTAGCCCACTAAGCTAATTTTTTGGGCCAAAATTCACTTGTTTTCATCAGTTTTGTAGGAAAAAAAATTAGAGAACTATGACTGAAGACGGCCATAACTTTTGATCCAGAAATAGTTGCTCGGGCTATAATATACCAAATCGAAGCTCTTTTTGAGCTCTAAAAACGTGGTTGGGCGTAGCCCGCCAACCCAATTTTTTGGGCCAAAATTCACTTGTTTTCATCAGTTTCGGAGGAAAAAATCAGAGAGAAGTGATTGAAGACGGCCATAACTTTTGATCCAGAAATCGTAGCTGGGCCTATAATATACCAAATCGAAGCTTTTTATGAGCCCTACAAACGTGACAGAGGGTAACTGTGACTGAAAACGGCCATAACTTTTGATCTAGAAATCATTGCTGGGCCTATACTATACCAAATCCAAGCTCTTTTTGAGCTCTGCAAATGTGGTAGGGTGTAGCCCGCCAACCCAATTCGTTAGGCTAAAATTCACTTGTTTTCATCATTTTCAGAGGAAAAAAATAGGAGAACGGTGAATGAAGATAGCCATAACTTTTGATCCAGAAATCTTTGCTAGGCCTATAATATACCAAATTGAAGCTCTTTAAGAGCACTAGAAATGTGGAAGGGCGTAGTCTGTGAACCCAATTTGTTGGGTAAAAATTCACTTGTTTTCATCAGTTTCGGAGGAAAAAAAATTGGAGAACTGTGACTGAAGACGGCGGTAACTTTTGATCCAGAAAACGTTGTGTGGCCTATAATATACCAAATTGAAGCACTTTTTGAGATACAAACGTGGCAGGGCGTAGCCCACCAACCCAATTTTTGGGGCCAAAATTCACCTGTTTTCATCAATTTCGAAGGAAACAAATATGAGAATCGTGACTGAAGACGGTCATAACTTTTGATCTAGAAATCGTTGCTGGGCTTATAATATACCAAATCGAAGCTCTTTTTGAGCTCTAGAAACGCGATAGGGCATAGTCCATGAACTCAATTTTTTGGGCGCAAATTCACTTGTTTTCATCAGTTTCGGAGGAAAAAAAATCGGACAATTGTCAATAAAGACGGCCATAACTTTTGATCCAGAAATTGTTGTTGGGCCTATAATATACCAAATCGACGTTCTATTCAAGTGCTACAAACGTGGCAAGGCGTAGCCCGCTAAGCTAATTTTTTGGGCCAAAATTCACTTGTTTTCATCAGTTTCATAGGAAAAAAAATAGAGAACTCTGACTGAAGACGACTATAACTTTTGATCCAGAAATAGTTGTTGGGGCTATAATATACCAAATTGAAGCTCTTTTTGAGCTCTACAAACGTGGCAGGGCGTAACCCATCAACCCATTTTTGGGCTAAAATTCACTTGTTTTCATCAGTTACAGAGGAAAAAAAAATCAGAGAGCTGTGACTGAAGACGGCCATAACTTTTGATCTAGAAATTGTTGCCGGGCCTATAATATACCAAATCGAAGCTTTTTCTGAGCCCTACAAACGTGGCAGGGCGTAACCCGCCAACCCAATTTTTGGGGTAAAAATGCAAGTGTTTTCATCAGTTTCGTAGGAAAAAAATCAGAGAACTGTGACTGAAGACGGCCACAACTTTTAGTGTATAAATCATTGTTGGGCCTATACTATACCAAATCCAAGCTCTTTTTGAGCTCTACAAATATGGCAGGGTGTAGCCCGCCAACCCAATTTGTTGGGCTAAAATTCACTTGTTTTTATTAGTTTCAGAGGAAAAAAATAGGAAAACAGTGAATGAAGACGGTCATAACTTTTGATCCAAAAATCTTTGCTAGGCCTATAATATACCAAATCAAAGCTCTTTAAGAGCACTAGAAACGTGGAAGGGTGTAGTCCGTGAACCCAATTTTTTTCAGAGAAAAAAAATCGGAGAACTGTGACTGAAGACGGCCGTAAGTTTTGATCCAGAAAACGTTGTTGGGCCTATAATATACAAAATCGAAGCACTTTTTACGATACAAACGTGGCAAGGCTAGCCCACTAGCCCAATTTTTTGGGCCAAAATTCACTTGTTTTCATCAATTTCAGAGGAAAAAAAAATCAGAGAATCGTGACTGAAGACGGTCATAACTTTTGATCCAGAAATCGTTGCTGGGCTTATAATATATCAAATCAAAGCTCTTTTCGAACTCTACAAACATGGTAGGGTGTAGCCCGCCAACCAAATTTTTTGCGCAAAAATTCACTTGTTTTCATCAGTTTCAGAGAAAAAAAAATAGGAGAACTAGGAGTGAAGACGGCCATAACTTTTGATTCAGAAATCGTTGCTGAGCATATAATATACAAAATCAAAGCTCTTTAAAAGCTCTAGAAAAGTGGCAGGGCGTAGTTCGTGAACCCAATTTTTGGGGCCAAAATTCACTTGTTTTCATCAGTTTCGGAGGAAAAACATCATACAACTGTGACTGAAGAGAGCCATAACTTTTGATTCAAAAATCGTTGCTGGGCCTATAATATAGCAAATCAAAGCTCCTTTCGATCCCTACAAACATGGCAGGGCATAGCCCGCCAAGCCAACCTTTTAGGCCAATATTCACTTGTTTTCATCAGTTTCGGAGGAAAAAAATCGGAGAACTATGACTGAAGACAGCCATAACGTTTGATCTAGAAATCGTTGCTGGGCCTATAATATACCAAATCGAAGCTCCTTTCGAGCTCTACAAACATGGCATGACATAGCCTACCAACCCAATTTTTTGGGCCAAAATTCACTTGTTTTGATCAATTTCGGAGGAAAACAAATTGAAAAATTGTGACTAAAGACAGCCATAACTTTTGATCCATAAATCATTGCTTGGTCTATAATATAACAAATCGAAGCTCCTTTCTAGCTCTACAAACATGGCAGCGCATAAACCTGCCAACCCAATTTTTTGGGCCAAAATTCACTTGTTTTCATCAGTTTCAGAGGAAAGAAAAGCGGAAAACTTTGACTGAAGATGGCCATAACTTTTGATCCAGAAATCGTTGCTGGGCCTATAATATGCCAAATCGAAGCTCGTTTCGAGCTCTACAAACATGACAGGGCCTGGCCCGCTGCCCCAATTTTTTGGGCCAATATTCACTTATTTTCATTAGTTTCGAAAGAAAAAAAATCAGATAACTGTGACTGAAGATGGCCATAACTTTTGATCCAGAAATCGTTACTGGGCCTAAAATATACTAAATTGATGCTCTTTTTGAGCTCTACAAATGGGGCAAGGCTAAGACTGCCAATCTAATTTATGGGCCCAAAATTCACTTGTTTTCTTCAGTTTCAGAGGAAAAAAAAATTAGAGAACTGTGACTGAAGACGACCATAACTTTTGATCCTGAAATCGTTGCTGGGCCTAAAATATACCAAATCGAAGCTCCTTTCGAGCTCTACAAACATGGCAGGGTGTAGCCCGCCAACCCAATTTTTTGGGCCAATACTCACTTGTTTTTATCAGTTTTGAAGGAAAAAAAATTGGAGAACTATGACTGAAGACAGCCATAACTTTTCATCCAGAAATCGTTGCTGGGCCTATAATATATCAAATCTAAGCTATTTTCGAGCTCTAAAAATGTGGCATGGCGTAGCCCGCCAACCCAATTTTTTGGCCAAAATTCACTTGTTTTCATCAGTTTCGGAGGAAAACAAATCGGAGAACTGTGACTGAAGACATCTATAATTTTTAATCCAGAAATCGTTGCTGGGCCTATAATATACCAAATCAAAGCTCCTTTTGAGCTCTACAAACATGGCAGCGTGTAGCCCGCGAACCCAATTTTTTGGGCCAAAATTCACTTGTTTTTATCAATTTCAGAGGAAAAAAAATCAAAGAACTGTGACTGAAAGACGGCCATAGCTTTTGATCCAGAAATCGTTGCTGGGCCAATAATATTCCAAATCGAAGCTCTTTTCGAGCTCTACAAACGTGGCAAGACGTTGCCCGCCATCCCAATTTTTCGAGCCAAAATTCACTTGTTTCATCAGTTTTGGAGGAAAAAAATCATTGACCTGTGACTGAAGACGGTAATACCTTTTGATCCAGAAATCATTTCTAGGCCTATAATATACGAAATCAAAGCACCTTTCGAGCTCTACAAATGTGGCAGGGCGTAGCCCGCCAACCCAATTTTTTGGGCCAAAATTCACTTGTTTTCATCAGTTTTAGAGGAAGAAAAATTGGAGAACTGTGGCTGAAGATGGCCATAACTTTTGATCCAGAAATCGTTACTGGGCCTATAATATACCAAATCGAAGCCCTTTTCAAGCTCTACAAATGCGACGTGGCGTAGCCCGCCAACCTAATTTTTTGGGCCAAAATTCACTTATTTTCATCAGTTTCGGAGGATAAAAAATCAAAAAACTGTGACTGAAGACGGCCTTAACTTTTGATCTAGAAATCGTTGCTAAGCCTGTAATATACCAAATCAAAGCACCTTTCGAGCTCTACAAATGTGGTAGGGCGTAGCCCACCAACCCAATTTTTTGGACCAAAATTCACTTGTTTTCATCCTTTTTAGAGAAAAAAATTCGGAAAACTGTGACTAAAGACGGCCATAACTTTTGATCTAGAAATCATTGTATGGCCTATAGTATACCAAATCGAAGCTCTTTTCAAGCTCTACAAATGTAGTTGAGCGTAGCCCGCCAACCCAAAGATTAACAAAAAAAAAAAAAGGCCTAATGAGTCGACAAACGACTATAAAATGGAATGAATTTAGTAAACGACGACGAATTGGACAAGCAACAATTGAAGTAAACGACGAGAGTTCCACAAACGACAATAAAAGAAACAAGGATAGGTCCATCAACGACAACAAAGAGAAAGACGATAAGTTGAAAACCGACATAAAGATGAAATGTAGACAAACTGAAATTAAAAAACGACGATATGCTTACGACCAAAAAAAAAATAAAGAAACGACAAATAAAAGAGAGCGGTAAGTTGAAAGACAATCCTGTGAATAAGGAATAGAATACGACGATCATAAATAAAAGTAGTAAAACAACAAAAAAATTCAAGAAACCACAATAAGTATACAAACGACGAACATTAAAAGAACAAGTGAAGATATTGGAAAAGTCAAACGTCTAGAAGATGAGCGAAAACAAAAGAAAACCTCTTCCGAAATAGGCACAACTACAAGATAAAAATTGTATATGTTTGATTGTGGGAAAAAAAAAAAAAAAAGATTAATTTGAACAATTAGTATAAATCAGAAGGGAAAAATGTGCTGGGCGGGAAATTGTGTCATTGGCGATATGAAAATGGTTTCAGTTTCCTTAATTCCAATTGTTTCAACGACTCTTATTTGCTCTTTTTATTTTATTTTTTATTAACTTTGCCGGCGTAATCAGGTTTTAGACTGGAAATTAAAGAAAGATTGTCATCTTCAAGACGAAGCTGACGTTGAACCTTAGGCAGTGATTTTTAACCGCTTTAATTTGTCTTGTATAAATCAGAAGATAGTAATGGCCAATTCAAATCACTGCTACAGAGAGGGTGGCAAAGTATCATTAATAGCAAGCTAGAAACATTCTATTGCATAGAAAAATATTGAAATTAGTCACTTCCTCATGACCGACTTGTAGATTTATGACCTAGTTGCTCAATATTAGTGGAACTGAACTATAGCATTATAACATGTTTACTTATTAGTACTGTAGAATGAGAGTAGAAAATAAGAGTTGATTTTATGTTTATTTGTTATTTTTTTATTTTGGAATGACAGTGATGTTAGTAGACCCACTTAAATTTAGGATTAAGTAATGGAATTGGTAATACTTTGTCCTTTCTGAATTAAGACTCTCATTTTCAATATTAACATTAAATTATTGTCTTACCCCTAATTTACTTAAAAAATATAAAATGAAAAATAATAATGACAACCTGTATTTGTTATTTTATTTGCCTAAAATTATAATATTAGCAAGTCTAATCATTTTTAACTTTACTGTAATAAATATACACATTATTATTTTTATTGAAACCGATAATATATTTTAATTTTTAACATGCTTTATTTTTTATTTTATTTATTTTATTCAAATTTTGACAATTTATTTTCATATTTTAAATTATTTTGTAATTTATATTTCTCATTTCACACCTTATTATTATAATAAATATTTTAATTATGATTAATATTAATATAATTACTACACAAATTATTTTTTAAATTGAAAATAAAGAAATTATTTAAAGAGTATATTAGTACTTTTACACTGGTTTATTACGATTTTGGGTGTAAGTAAACGTATAAAAAGAATTTAGTGTGACTCTGATTACAAATCCTGTTATCAAGTAAACAACTTATAATTCTGACTCCGACTCTTCATTTTGAATCCTACGCACTCTAATTCATGGTCATTCCGGTTATGCATAGGTAAACATGCCATTAGTTTATATTGATTGCTCAACGTCTTTTTATTTTTTTTGTTCCTAGTGTTTATGTTCGTGGAAGTCACTATAAAAACTGAAATGACAAATTTTATAAATTTTCCCTGAACTTTGTCACTTGTGTCAACTTGCCCTCTAAACTTTAAAATGTGCATGTTATACCCCCTGAATTATGACACTCTCAAACTTTCCCCCTCCGTCTGATTCTATCAAGTTTTTTTAATTACAGAAATACTTATAAATTCTCCCTAAATTTTGTCACTTGTTTAAACATGTCTAAACTTTAAAATGTACTAGTTATACCCCCCGAACTGTGATTTCTCTTACTTTTCCTTTTCCATCTTGATTCTGTCATTTTTATAAACGGAAATGTTAATATGACTATTAAATCGCTAATTAGGTATGATATTTAGAGTTTATTGAATGCCCTTCCCAAAAAAATATTAGTTAGGCACATAATTCTCAACACATTAGTTGGTTAGAGGCAATAAAGAGATGAAAAAAATGAGGAGCAAATAGGTTTTGTTAGTTTTTTTGGTTTTTTTTTTTTTTTCTTAACTTAATAACTGAGATAGAAGTACTTGACATACAACATATTTATGCTTTATATAGACATAACATTTCTAAATCTAAATACATTCGCGTCTTTGTGCTTTTCCTTTTTTTTTAGTTGAGAGAATTCAACACAACCCTTAAGAAACACATTACCATGACAAAACTAAAAAGAACAAATATTCACCATAAAAAAAAGCACGTAATACAAAATTCGAGGAAGAACCTATCCTTTACATTAAGAAACCTATTAATTTAATGAATCCATTCCAACGAAAAAGGAAAAAAAAAAATCTAAAAAATTAACAAACCCATTAATTTGTACAAATTTATTCCTCCTTTTTTGTCTCTTTATTGCCTTAACCAAAAAATATTTTGAGAATTGGTGTCTAACTAATATTTTCAGCAGGAAATACATTCACTAAACTCCAATTATCATGCCTAATTAGTAATTTAATGATCATATCAACATTTTTGTTCAAAAAATTGACATAATCAAGATAGAGGAAAAAAGTTAGAGACATTTTATAATTTGAGGGACACAATAGGTATATTTTAAAAATTAGGGGGCATGTTGAAACAAGTGACAAAGTTCAGGGTGATTTTATAAGCATTTTTATTAAAAAAAAAACTTGACGAAACAAGCATAAGGGGGAAGTTAGAGACATGTCATAGTTCGGATGACATAACATGTACATTTTAAGGTTTAAAGAATATATTTGATACAAGTGATAAAATTCAGAATAAATTTATAAAATTTTAAAGGTCACGCCACTAAATTAATTGGTTCTCATAGTAATTGTTTATTCTTTGGGAATTTGCATTAGACACGTGTTTATAATATTTAATTTATATGTATTGATATTTTTGTTATTTTTCTCTTGAAGTCCCAAGCAAATTTGCAAAACAATAAGTGAGCTAAGCAACTGATATACAACGAGCTGAGGACACTATATAATAGCCATTCGAGACAACTTTTTGTTTTGCTATTTTATCACAACATGATATGACAAAAAAACTTAATACCGTCACCGAACAATCATAAAAATGTAAGAAATAAGTTTAGAGCAACTGATAGAACACTTTTGGTATGTTTACTTATGCGTAATCGGAATGAGCATGAATCGGAGTGAGCATAATTCAGAGTGGGAAAGATTTAGAGTGAGGAATTAGAGTCAGAATAAGCTGTTTACTTAGTGATAGGATTCAGAATTAGAGTCATTCAAAATCTCATTCATACGTTTACTTACACCCATAATCGGAATGAAAAGGTGTAAAAATACTAATATACCCTTTAAATCAATTTGACATTTTCAATTTAAAAAATATATTGTGTACTTATTATATTAAAATTAATCACAATTAAAATATTTAGTGTAATAATTGGATACTAAAATAATAAATATAAATTGTACAACTATTTAAAATATAAAAATAAATTTAAATAAATTTAAATAAATAAAAAATAGTGTTAAAAAATAAAATATATTATTAATTTATTAAAAAAAATAAAGTACATATTTATTATATTAAAGTTAACAATAATTATGCTAATATTATAATATTAGGCAAATAAAATAATAAATATATGTTGCATTTATTATTTTTTGAATTTTATTTTTAATTGTGTATTTATAATTAAAATAAGGGTATAGTAGTAAATTAATATTAGGAATAGGAGTCTCAATTCCAAGGGGGGCATAGGAGTGTCAATTTCATTCTTCAATTCTAAATTTGAGTGGAGCCCACCAATCTTACTCACATTTTAAGATAAAAAAGAGTAAGTAAACATGAGATTGACTCTTATTCTCCACTTTTATTCTTCAATCCTGATAAGTAAACATGCAATTTATGAATTGGGCCACATAAAACGTCGATTTCTAGTCATTGGTAATAAGCTTATAAGAAATAGATTTAGAGCACGGATAGAACTCTTTATGAATTGGCTACATAAAAAGTCGATTTCTTGTCGTTATAATAAGCTTTTATCGACTATTGTTTTAGACGTATTTAGTTTGTTGACCCAATCTGGTGTTCATATCGCCAACCCCAATTGTGTTTTATTCTGATCAATAACTATAATTCATCTTTGAAACCTGTTGGCCTATTTTTCACTCATAAATTTACAACATTTTTTTTTTTCTTGATAGAAGCAAGTATTTTAGAAAAATGAGGTGTAATACCACGTTTTCGTACACAAACACAAGTTCATGCATACCCTCGTACCTAAAGCAAAGCTACTACATTCAACCATTTCCGATGTGGGATCGCAAGGCCTTTTTTTGTTCTCGAAACTTATGAAGATGCAAAGCACTCTCAAAGCTGTGAAGACCATACAGAACGCGAATTTTTACAGCAATTTAATGGAATAAGAAAAAAAAATCTTGATCACAAGGCAAAATCTTTAACTGGCTGCCAAATGAATCATAAATCTCTAATAGCAGCTTTTCATGAGATAAGAAAAACCTGAAAAGAGAGACTGATGAAACAGTTATTAATACTGAATGATCACATGAGACGATGTTGCTACCATTGTGAAAAACTGGCATAATAAACAACGAAAGCATGAAACATGGAGCCATCTAAACGTCCAAGTTCGAATTCATATCATTGCTGAGAACCCTGTAACTGAAACCAGGAATCCCACTTAGCTGATTTCTCTCCACGACTTCGGCGACGGAGCACATGCTCGGAAGGAAACTCCTTGTGCATGATCTATGCTTCTTCCTTTTCCATGGAGTGACCAAGAACCTCAAACTAGGCCAAGCAGCTTGATGAACATGTACTGATCCCCTAGGCTTTCTCGAGCTTCCATGGCGGTCTAGCTGAAGCTTGCTGAAATACTCAATTTCTTTCCTCACTAGAGCCCCCACTGTGCCTCGCGTGCCTATTGCAATAGGAGTAGTTGAATTCATTTTTTCAGGGATTTTGGTGGTCGTTGAGGAGGTCCTTGTTTTATAACACTGAATCCTTTTTTTTTTTTTTTCCGCCTCCTTTTCTTTTCTTTTTCTAAAGGCTTGTAATTGAAAATGACGTATGAGGCTTCAAGGTGAAGAAAGTGGTGGTCCAAGGTCTTTTTTCCTCGAGCGGAGGATTGCTTTGGACATGAAAGCGTCCATCTATGCTCTTTTTTTTTTTCTAAAGCTCTTAATTTAATTGATTAATTTAATTATTTTTTTAAAGGTGGCGAGCATGAGTTTCTGCATAATTGGTGCTTTGCTTAGGGATGACCCATGGGCAATCATATTATTATTCTAGTGTTTCACAATTAAAGAGAATGCATATTTTGGGGACAAATTTTAGACCCTTTTGACTAATGACTACTATGGCACCGTTGATTGTTCCTTTTCCTCACTTTAGGCAGTGGATTCCGCATCATGATCATGGTGGGGTTGAAAAGGGCTTTCTTAAACATTTATAGATGTAAAAGTTAAGAACGAATTTCAAAATCCACAAGCTTTTTATCCTTTTTCTCATTAGTTATAATCTCCTTTTTTTAAGGTTAAAACTTGGGCTTTATCCCGCTTGAGTGCTTTTTACGTTTGGGGTCCTTGGTGTTTTTCATATCTCAATTTCCTTTATCTGCTTTTGTTGTTGTCCAGTTCTGTTACATGTTGGGAGTGGAATAATTCAACTTTGAAGGAGTAATTACCGCTTTTTCAGGACATAATGTTGAGCTCATGCTTGCTATAATCAAATCAGCGTCGGTGCTAATGTAGTAAATCATTTTCTTCATTCGGTAATACAATAAATTACTCCCACGTAATATTCACAAGACGAACTATTAATTTTCCATGTGTGCGTCTTTTTACCCACTAGGATTTGAAAGGTATTTGAATTCATCAGCATTCACCAAGTAAAGATATTTAAACAAGAATGGCACCTTAGTTTTAAACTTGACATTTAAAGGTAAAAAATCAACAATAGAATCCATTCAAAAGAAATCAAAAAAAGAAACTTAAAACCATAATGGAATCTGTTTGTTCAACTTTGAGTTCTCCAATCTTTTTTCTTTTTATTTGGTTGAGTTTTTTACACTAACACGCGCTATATTTTACCTGAATTACATAACTGAAACACAGATAATGTCAGTTTAGTTAATATTAGTATGACTTTTGAGCTTTTGAGCTTTCTGGTACCTTTAGAAGGATGATTGATCTCATGGTGGTTCAGTTTTATCTCAATCGGTTTGGTCATTACCAAATGTAGAAAATATACTAATACTAAGGTGATAAATCAGTTTAACACATTAGTCTATGGAAGCCGCCTTAAGGAAACGGTTCAACAAACTAGATATTGATTGTTTTTAACTGTTCTCCACCGTTCAACGAGTGTTGCCTCAACAGTAGTCTATTATTCTAAAAATAAGTCACCGTCCCATTGTAGATTCTACTGGGACGATGACACTACTCCAAGGAAATTTTATGGTTAAGTAAAAAAAAGGAAAAACTCTAGCAGTAAAAATAAAAATAAAAATGAACAGTCATATTACATAAAATGAAGAAAAATATGATAATTTAATAAAACTTAATGAAAATATGAGGATTCAAAATTGTGTCGTCCGCAGGCAGGGTATTTTTCGAATTCATAATATTTGATAAAGTGAAATACTTTTTTATGTGTCACAGAAGGCAACACACGATTACACAGATCGCAAATTTTCGTGCCAGCTAAGCAAGGGTATTATAGTATGGTATTATAGTATGTAATACAAATTTTCGAATTCAAATTTTTATGTAGAACTCTCCTTTTTATTATCATGGTATGGTATTATAGTATGTAATAGATAGTTATATACTATTATTTATATGTTATAGTATATACCATATAGTATTTCTTTTTTGGGATTTTGTTTCCTCATAATTCTATAAAAGCTATTAAACAAGGATGACGGAACAAAATTATAGGCACCCGCACAAATGATACAGAAACAAAGACTTGTATAGAAAAGTCTGTATTAGAGTGAACCGCGAATGGGAAAATTTTGTTTCCTCGTATATTCAACGTCGGAGATAACTATATTCAAGTTATAAATAACATACATCAAAGTTTCTTTATACGCCTCAAAATTGAGTGTTACTCTTATTTTCTCGATATTCATAATTCACTAACAAACCTGTGTCCTATGCAGTATCCTTTCTCCGTCTCTCTTTCTCTCCACAATGCTCTTTGTATTCTTTTTCATTTTCCTATACGAGATAATTATCTAATATACTATTGTATAGTGGGAAGATGGCACGAATACCTCAACTTTCGATGTGAGGCAAGAGCTTGTTGTAGAGCAGCATCCACAGTCGCCCCTTCCCGGAACAGTGAGTCATAAAGTTGACATACAAACTGCGACGTTTGTTCCTCGTCTGTGTCCCAAAGGCCTATAGAGCGGTCACCATTTTTCTCTGGGTCACTATCTTCCCAATCACTAACGGGACTGGCAGGCTCAGGCTCTTCATCTTCAGCCTCTTCCTCACCAATCTCAAACTTGCCATTTTCAAAAGCGGTGAATTCTCCAGATCCTTGGAATGTTGTGAGCTCTGTTTCCGGGGGCTCAACTGAGGAACATATAACAGCCTTGGCACCAGAGTGTAAAAATGCCTTGATCAAAGCAGTGGTAAGCCCATACATCCCTGTGCAAATTATGATCCTGTCCCTCCAAGCTCCAACCTAGAGTCATTCAAAACGAAGTATCACCACATTTAACCAAATCAGAATGTACTAAGTTTAGATAGTCAATAAAACTCCTCAAACAACCAGCGACTTCTGTCTTAAATGCTAACACGAACTAATGAAAAGAATTTTAGTAATAACTTTAAAGTAAATGAAATTTTCTATGACATCTCCATTTTATGAATCATTGGAAATAATTTGTTACGTGGAGAATGCATAAATATTATAGTTTAATTTCAAACGTTTTCCAGGATAAAAAGATATACAATTTCTCAACCAATCACAAAGTCCAACAATCTCCCATAACCAAGAGGGTAACCCTACTCTGTTATAGATGAGGAATATACCATATGTCATTGATGGATATGGGATTGTGGGATCTCCTATTGTTTGCCCCAAAGGAAAAAAAAGAAAAAAAAAAAAAAAACACTACTATCGCACAACCAAATAAAGATCTTTAACAGAGATAGTAACACGAGAACCAGGAGCCTACCATCCAACGAACATCCTCAGATGTTAAGTGAATTGAAGGGACTGTTCTACGAAACAAGTATGCCCCAATTTCTTGATCATCCTCCATGACCTTGAAAATTTGTCATCAAACATCAGAAACAAAAATTGTAGTTGCGGGATGTCCAATCAATGAAAAAACAAAGGAATAAGTGAGCCATGAAAGCATACTTGAGTTTGGCGTCCTATGTATCGGTGGACAATGCCTCCAATTTGAAAGTATGGTTTACTTGCAACCAAATCAGAAACAGTTGAAATATTTGCAAGAAGAGATGCAGCCTTCCTGTAGCGGCTCCGCATCACTGACAATAAACTCCTTTTAACACTTTGTAGAAATTTATCAGCAAGCTCTCCGGGTTCAGCAACCACAAATACATCATTCTGCCAACTAAATAACTAGGCAGTCAGGAAATTACGACCAAAATAAAAATAAAAAATAAAAAATAAAAACGAAAAAACACCCAAAACAAGGGAACAGGTTGACCTTAATACTGAACCGAGCGAGTCATTTTGAAGAGCTAAATGAATAATGCCCACTTGTGGAGAGTTCTGTAACTTCTCATGCAATGACTGCACAGGTAAAGAGAGTTGTCTGGGTCCAGAAGGAGACTTTGGTGGTGATGCAGCTGTCTTTACAGATTGACCATCTAAACTCAAAGGCGGGACCATATCAATTCGACCAATCCTATTAGCTCCGATATCGGGGCTGTAAAAAAGTGGGCTTGAAGGAAAGCTTCCAGTAAACAAAGGTGATGCAAATGGTGTTGGGAATGTTGTACCCGGGATTGTCTTTACAAATCCTGTTATTCCTTGCATAAGGGATAGCCGTATTCCAGTCCTTGAACAAAATGACTCAAGTGTACGAGCGTGGTGCAAAACTCGTCCAGAATCTGGACTATGTGAAGCTTCAACAAGCAGGACACTACGCCTCCAACCTAGAGATGGGCTCTTTTCACCTTTAACACAGCAAAGAAATGACCAGTTTTAAAGGCAAAAACGTATCAAAACAAGCAAAAAGCCTATAGAGAGAAACAAAAACGGTAAATGCCAATACCAGTACTTGTTGCCTTTGACTTGGAGAAATTTTGGGACCTTAAGGTCTCGGATAATTTATCTTCCTGTTGAAAAGGTAGCAGTAGTCTCTCACAAGCACTTTTAAAGGCAAGAGAGCTATTTTGTATGTATTCATCAACTGCAGCTTCCAACTTCAGCCAGACTGCTGGGTCAGTCTCATCTAGTTCCATATCACACCGTTCATCAACTGCCGACGCAAACATGTAGGGTTAAAATGGATTCGCTTATCAAAGAAGGCGCTAGTTAAGGATGTCACGTAATTGACAAAAGAAAAGGTGCAGATTTTGTCCAAAATAAAAAGTCCTCATCACACTACTGAACCGTACAACGCTAAAGCAGCAAATACCTGGATTAAATCGAAAATACTGTATTTCAGGGAGCATAGGTAGCAACGTGCTCAAAGCCTCCTCTACACGGTCCACTGAGCATGCACTCTCAATCAAAACTTGCCCAGTATCCAAATAACGCCAACCACCTTTCCGTGCCTGCAAAGCAGAGATAGTCATAAAATAATAAGGAAGAAAATTATAACAAATAATTGTTTCAGTGGAGAGTTGTAAAAGAATGTGATTCATGGATACAAAAGCATGAAAAGAAAAAAGAGACAACGAAATCTTCCTTGAAGGGAGAACTTGAAGGTTAGTAAATTCTTCGGTAGTGACTCTTTCTCAACCATATCCAGAGGACTTCAAAATGACCGCTCACTAGTAACTAGAAACTTAAAAGGTCACAAACATACTGAAGCTTTTTATGAGACTCCAACCAAGCTTATAATGCAAAAGCCAACTAATACAAGAAAGCGAAAATATTGACCTTTGTTGGTACCGAACCACACCCAATGGAAACTAGGCAATCAATTCTTGTATCAGGCCATAAAAGTTGTGCTTCTCTTATGGCAAAGATTGTAGGATTATTTGCCACTATTGCACCATCTTGCCAACGGTTTACATCTACAGAGAATAAAGGGAAGAGAACAAAAGAAGGAAGTAGTCAAGAATAACAGAATAGATTTAGCACTGTCAACTTAATAATCAACAGCTATTATTGAGATAAAAATAACAAGCAAGTGAATTCCACTTCAAGAACAGAAGGAAATACCATCTGAGTAATCATCAAGATAGTAAGGAGCAGCAGATGATGCTCTTATAGCTTGCCACACTTGATGCTTACAACTTCCAATAAAAGCACTACGCTTATAGCCAACTTGAGCACTTGTAATAGGTGATCCTAGAACGCTGATTGCCGAACTCTCTGAAATGGCAAGAGACATTTCTGGCGTTCCAGCAGGGTACTTTAGTTTGTTGAGACAATAAAAAGAGCGCGGAAAAAAAAGTTAATAAAGCCTTTGGGTAGCAGTAATATTGGTTGCTTAACACAGCAACTCTACATCAATGGAAAAGAATACAAGTTACAGCCATTAAAAACAGCACTGTGCAAAAGGGCTCTCAGTTCCAAACCTGATAATTGCGGAATACAAATGGCTGCGCTGGCATCACGCTCACCAAAGTTGATACAGTAAAAACCTTGGGAACATTTTTCACTGCAGATTCTATTAACAGGTCTCCATCCTCGTCAGCACACATTTCCTTCAACAACCTCTCAAATTGATCGGCACTGTGCTGCAATACAATGTGTTATAGCGCTCTTTCACGTGATAGAAACAATGATGAAAAATAAAATCATAATTGAACAGCATCACTGTTCAACCAATGACTTCGCTTGCTTTCACCCCAAAAAAATTTTAGATTGTACCTTATAGAATTGGCTAAAACAAGAAACTTACACAAATCACGGTGGGAGAGAGGACAACATACTCCTTTTATTTGAAAAAATAATGAAAAATCTTGAGAAAGAAAAAGTTTCTTTAGAGAAAAGTGAATTCCAATAATGCACTTGTACTCTCATAATTATATTTAACAAAATCCAAAATCCAAAATCCAAAAGCTAAAATCAGGAAGGAAGAGAAAAAAAAAAAAAAAAGAAAAAAAAAAGTGTGTAATGACTTAACAGAAATAAATCAAAATAAAGAATCATGGTACGTACTTTAGATCCATGTACAACAACCCTAAAACTCTGTGACGAGCTTTTGTAAAGCTGATCCAACTTCTCTCTCCAAGTGGCAGCTTCATTATCCTTTGGCACAGGTTCAGCAAAAACAAGTTTTCCTAAGAACCATGATTCAATGAGAGAAAATTAAGTTGGAGTGCTGGACAACAAAAAATAAATAAATAATAATAAAAGAAAATTGAAAACAAAAAAATAAAAGCATTTATGCTCATTCCAATACCCTATACTTACCAAGATTTTTGTATATTTCCTCACATTGATCTAACGTCATAAGCTTGATGCCAAGGGCAACAGCTAGCATGCCACCCGTTGATGTGCCACATATAAGGTCGAACAACTCATGTATCCGTTTTCCAGTGCCTTTTTCTATTTCTTTAAGTATCTGAACAGTTGCCAGACCTTTCATGCCTCCACCATCCATTGCGAGCACGCGCAGTCCTTGCTTTGGCACCTGTCTCCCTCTTATAGCACGCCGTAGATTTTCATTCTCCCCTAAAAATTCATGACATTTATGTAAATTCTCACACTAATAATGAAAAACAACAAAAATAAATTAGGACTAGAAGACAAACCAAGAATTGCTAAAGCACGAGCTGCAGCTTTATTCACACGTGGCTCAGGCACGACTGTCAAGCGCAAGAGAAGTTCCTGCAAACTTTCAGAAGTGACAAGAAGGCGGCGATTCTCAAAAGAGAAGGCCAGATTTCCAACAGCTAACAAAGCTAATCTTTGTACCTAATGATAAATAAATAGACCTAAATTATTAAATAATGCCACCATGAAAGTGATTAAATCAGTGCAGTATGATGAGGAAGTAGAGATCTTGCCTCTGGATTTTTGTGGGCACATAACATTTTCAATGACTTCAATAATTCCTTGGTCAACATTTTTTGAGCTACACTATCAGATGCAAAAGCTAGCTTCACCACAACATGCAATACAGAAATTACTTCCTCCCTAGAAACTGATTTAAGTACTGTTTCAATGGGTTGCATGATGTCAGATTTCATCAACTGCATAGCAACAGATACATCTGCAGCAAGAGATGAAAGAGCAGAACATGCTTGTTCAACCTGCCATAAGCAAGAGATTTTAAGACTGTACCTTGAAGAAGAATAAAAAAATCAGAAATAACTTACTAATGACATCAAGAACTACCAGCATACCACATGTTGGTCATCACTAGTTATCATACTTATAAGCTGCCGCACTGCATTCTCATCTTTACCGACAACTGCACGGTTTCCTTGGTCTTGCATTGTCTTTGCAAGTGTGGATGCCAGCAAAGGGTGATGACAAGAGGAAGAACGGAATATAAGAGAGAAGAAAGCACTTAGCTTATGTCTAGATGCAACAAAATAAGAAACGTTTTCCATCTGCATTACCATACAAGATTTGACTTTAAAAGCTAACATCTGTACTTGAATTTAAACTTCAACATTATCACTGCCATTGTATTTTATTACTACCTCTATCTGCACATTCACTGATCTAAGATTATCATCTGCCACAATTCTGACGTTTGCAAGAGACAAATGCCGAAGTTTATGAAGCGGCAAGATTTCAGGAAGGAATTCAAGAGGATTACCAAATAGCCTAAGAACCCATAACTCAGCCATAGCCCTGCCACAAAACAGTAGAGAACCATTGACGCACAGAGATTATAGACTTCACAACCTTACTCAAAATGAAAGGTGGACAACGTACAACAAATAAATAATATGTTGAATCATGGATAAAATTACCTGAAATCTAGGAGAGGCCGAACAAGCTTGTTGTGTTCCAGGGACAATTCCACCAAACCGACACACTGTCTCAGTTCTACTGCATGATTCCAGCCAAAACAAAGAGATAACTACAAGAGGCAATTTAACTCCAAGCCCTCGCTTTCAAAGAATTAGTTTGACTAGTTAGGAGAAGATACCATTTCAGTGAAAAAGTGACTTCATGCTTACCCGGTACTGAAACCAACATGTTGTAGTCAACCCTGAGCACTTTTAAACTTTTCAATTCACCAAGCTCAGATGGCAAATGTGATAGCTTATTGTTATCAAGGTATAGCTTCTCAAGAAGTGGCAAGCGAGTAATCTCAACCGGAAATACCTGCAAGTATTCAATCAAAAAAAAAAAATCCACCAGACTAAATACTTGCCGTGATCGTATCTTTAATACTTGGTTCTAAATTCTAATCTAAGAAAAGATGTAGCTGAAATGATGGTGGAATTAAGTAATACTATTCATATAGACAATAGTTAAAACTTCCAAATAAAAATACTAAAAACCATTTCTACGGTCCATGCTGGTATTCAAGAACTAAAATATTCATCCAAAACCTATAAATATATAATGTAGAATGGAGTGCGGATTGTGGAGTGTGTGGAGCATAATTATTGTCCAGACAGAGATAGCAAGTTGATCAACCTTTACTCATGTATTTCATGTTGTTCAAGTTTTACTTATATTGGAGGTGTTGATTTGTATTATACTCTTCTTTTCCATAATAGAAAAATTCTATGAAGACTTAAAGTTGATGTAACTCTCACATTGATGTTGAACCACTATAAATCTTTTGTGTGTGTTGTTTGTTTTCTTCAATTGTATTGCTCCCGATAATGAAGAAAAGGCGTCTAGTTATTAATAAGAAGCCACAACTAGGAACTAGAAGAAGTGAATACATTTTCCCACTTGTACAAGTCAACAAATGCAGGCTACAAATTCACGAGAAGGAAGGGAAGAAAAAAATACGTAAAAGAAGGGGACTTTGCCCATTATTATGGAACAGAAGAGGAAGAAAAAGTCTGAAATACATTACCCAGAATTCTTTTAAGAAAAGGACAAACGAGAGAAAGTTCTGATTCTTGCCGGAAACTGATAACTAATCCAAATAATTGAATCAGGCTCAGTTCTGCACAGGTCATTATACTTTGAAAGCTTCAAAATCCCAAAACTAAAAGTATCATGCATGTCCAAAAAATTTCTCAGAATTCAAACACATAATAAATTTGTTCAAGGGAAGAAAAATCGACCAATGCAATCAAGACGAAGAATCATAATCACGTAATAGTAAAAAGAAAAAGAAAAATTATATCTGAAACGAATAACAAACGGAAGACTCACCGACAAGCCACAACCACAAAGACTGAGCATAGTGACGCTCTTCCAATGATCACCGCAAGCCGACACACCATCGGCAACACCCGGCATTTGCGAAGCGAAATCCAAGCGCAACAATCGCGTCAAAACCCCAGTGCCATCGCTCTGCTGACCCGAGCCGGCCGTCTTGTTCAAGGTCACCGCCCTCAACGGCTCTCTCCTCTTTACCACCTTCATCTCCACACCTACATTCCTTTCCTCCTCACCGCTCGTCAACTCAACGACCACCGTGTCCTGCGGCATCGGCAGCGCCACCATAAGCTGCGACTGGAGCCTCAGCGCGACCTGATCCTCATCGTCGCCGGCCGACCAGTCCAGATCGATCCGAAACCCCAATTCCTGATCTTGCGACAGTATCGACGACGACGATGACGACGCCGACGAATTAGAAGCTGACGATATACGCCCGGGATTCTCCGCCGGCTCATCGGAACCGTAGTTCAACGTTAGATGGAAGACCTCCGATGGCCTTTTCCAGCCTAATCCCCACGACATTGTGAATGATCGGAATTAGGGTTACAACTCGGCGATTATCCGATCAATATGCCCAGAATTGAGACGAGAGCCATTTGTTCTACGGCGGTCTCGGTGATCAAGTGAGATAAATGTTCTGAGCCTCGAAGGATGGCGAGGAATGAGGAATTAGGGTTTTGGTTTGGGAAAGACGAAGGTCAAGATTAATGGCGGAGAAGAATGAGCAGTGGAGAATCCATACGAAGGAAGGAAGAGAGCTTGGAGTTCAGAAGACAAATGTGGAGCTGAAATCCTGAAGATTATACTTTTTCAGTTTTTCTCGCTTTGCCGGGGTTTCTAATAGGCCTCAAGTCTAAAGACGGCATCGTTTTTGTACTTTAATGCATATTTGCTACTATTAATTGGAGCAATAATTGGAAAAATACGAGGCTTTCACAATTAAATTCCGTCCGTCCTTAAAATTGATTATACAGGTAAATTAATAAGGAGACGTTTAGTTCATAGATTAAAATAATAAGATTAAATTTTATTTTTAATTTATATATATTTTTTATGAAAAAAATTATAATAAATCATAAATTATTATTCAAATCATAATATGAATCTCTTTACTAAACGTCTCATAAATTTAAATCATTTTCAAAGCACTTACCTCTTAATTAATATCAGAATTTTCACTTTCAGAAAAAACACCTCTATACTATATTAACCCTTCGATTTCTTCAACAGAAGAAAAAAAAAATCTGTAATTAGAATCCTCCACATCCCATCTCTAATTAGAATAAAGAAAACAGATTAGCAAAAAAAATTAGAATAAAGAAAACAAGTTCTTTGATGGAAGAAGAAAAACCAAGTTGAAGTTATCAAATAATCTAACTTTATTTATGAATTGTGGAGGTACAAGTCAACCACCAACTTTTTTTTTTCTTCCCTTTAACAACCGCCAAACAGGAATAGAATTTCAATGAAAGAAAAGAATCGTTGTTCCAATTTTATTTATCATTTTATGGCAATTATTTTTTATGGACAAACAAATTGCTTATTAGAGAAGTTAATTTGTTGCTTGGGCATAGGCGATTATTCTTTGAAAAAAAAAAATGAAAGAAGAAGAAGAAAATGAGCAGCTTATTATTAGGTTAACATAGGATAAATAAGTGTTTTTTATGTTTTGTTTTTTTGCTTTCGTTTTTAAGCTTTTGGTGGTACACAGCTTAAGCTTGTTTTGTGTGCATATTGGCAAATGGGCACTATTTTTATAGCTCTTCAACCCTTTTTCAGTTTTCATACGCTAGCCCGGTCAAGAATAATTTTTAATGATCATGCTTAAATTCTGATTACCTATAGATATCTTCAATGCCATACATTTTTAAAGATTCATATGGGTGGGGAGGCGGGGAAGAAAAGAAAACAAATGTTAGGATTCTAGCCTTTCCTACTCGACTAAGCTGCAAACAACTAAAAATGGCGAGAGGAATCAAGCCAATACAACCGGAAAAACAATTTTTTAATGATCATTTTAAATTTGATTACCTATACCAAAATATCTTCAATGCCATACATTTTCAAAAAGAAGGCCATATGGGTCGGTAAAGTAAAAGCGTGGGGCCGGCTTCTCGTTGGGTCGCCTAGCCAAGGATTTGAAAACGGGGAAAAAAGAAAACAAAATGGCTTTTCAACTCAACAATGGAAAGCGCTACGGAAGTCTTTTCAATAGATAGGGTTTTTGACTATGACTTGACAAAAAAAAAATTTCACCAAAAAATAAGTAGTGGGCGCCACTTTGCCTTTGCCGGCACTCGCCATTAAATAAATGGTATTGGGGCCGCGTGTGCAGCCATATGTCGTTGTATGCCAAAAAACAAGTTATTTCACCAAAAAATAAATACAATCAATAACTTTATTCTAGTACCATTTCAAAAAATGATATTATCATAAAATAAAGTCAATCTTTTTTTTTAGTAAAAAAAAAAAAATGTTATTATATATATGACAAAGATCCTTTTTTTTTAAAATGAAAAAAAAAGGTGTTTATATTTATATACATGACAAGGACTATTTTTAATCAATCAAGCTTTTCATTTTAACAACTTTTAAATATGTGGCGGCCTGCGTGCCCTCCATTTTACTGGATCCATCTCAACTTCCCTTGCTTGGACCCCCTTTTGGGCTGGGCCCATCTCCTCCCCTCCCTCCCGGCCCTCCTCATGTATACCTTTTTTAACAACAAACAAATGGCTTTTCAAATATTAATTAAATGGGAAGACAGAGTCAATTCCTTGCCTGGTTTTTGCCCTGACAACTATGACTATAGATAGATCGTTGTATTTCAAAAAACAAGTTATTTCACCAAAAAAATAAATACAATCAATAACTTTACACCTTCTAGTACCATATTAATGATATTATCATATAAGACAAAGACAAGTCCTTTTTTTTTTCTAATTAAAAAAAAAAACTGTTTATATATACATGACAAAGATATTTTAATCAATGAGCTTTTCAAGGTGTGGTATATTTTCATCTTTACAGTAGGACTATTTTACACTGTCAAATTTATATTAGGAGACGTTTGGTAAAAAAATTCATACCATGATTTAAATCATAATTCATAATTCGTTATAATGTTTTTTCTCATAAAAAACACACTTAAATTAAAAATAATTTTAATCTCATAATTTAATTTATGAACTAAACGTCTCGTTAAATTCTGTCAATTTTCACATGTCAATCATAAACATGATTAAGAACCACAGAAAGCTCTTTTGACTAAATGGCATGGCATTAAAAAAAAAAAAAAAAAAAAAAAAAATTAAAAACAGAGATGCCAATTTAAAAACATTCAAAAGAGCCATTCTCCTATTTATGTTCCTACTGGAGTGCCCCAATCCCACACCATAGGACATGAGGGAGAATTAACCTTGAGCTCTCTTGAGAAGTTGGGACATTGGTCGCTCTAGTTTTTGCAAATTTTATCACATGAAAGATTGGAAGTATGATGTAGTAACAATATCAAAGCTATATATCGATTCACAAAGGCTAGAATGTAGGAATACTAAGAATATTTTATTTCTATCAGTAAATGATGTGCTTTCCCCTCTAGTAATAATAGTCCTGGAAATGAAAAACAATCAATTTGAAAGTAAAATATCAAGACTTGGTCATATTTTGCTCGAAACAAATGGAGGGATGGTCTGGCGGCCGCTAGAATACCTAGTTTATAAAGTGCTGTTTTCGTTATAAGCCATCCAAAATAGCAGAGTATATTGACCACTCAGACCAGGCCAAAAAACCTGCAAAGTCAAATGCCAAATTAGATGAGTAAGTCTCAAGAGATTAAGTGGGGATTCGTATTGAAAAATGCTTGGGGACACCGTAATAGAATGTGGGTCCCACGTACTGGTAGGGCCCACTTCTATTAGTAGGTGGTGCCCAAAAGCATTATTCAGTTTTTGCAGCATTATGGCCCATATTTTACCTGAAAACAAGAAAAGCTACAAGAAGCAAGATATCCCTCAGAAATGCAATCATGATAATAAATCCAGCCTGTTTTCAGCTGAATTAAAGACCTCTCTTAACTCCCTCTTCACCCCATCATCAGCAAACACAAACTCAACTGCATTTCTCGCTAGCTGAAACATTTCCCCCTTTCCAAGACCTTAATGGTAGAATGAAATGATGATTTTGGTTAGCTTTCTAATCTTATACCCATTACAGTCAAGTTATGAAACAGTAAGATCAGACCCACCAAATGCAGAAGAAGCGACTTTGTACTCGCCAGAAAGACTGGTGGAGAACACTCCAACATCGTCGGTGCAGAGGACTAAAGGATGTTTTGTGTTATAGAGATCAGCTGCGCCATCAAACATACAGATTTACACTAGATACAATAAAGAATGTATGTGACAGAAAACCAGCATGCTTCAACTAAAGGGCAGAAACTTATGAGGCTTCTTTAGGGCTTCTTTAGAAAATGAAGTAAAGAAAAAGAAGACCTAACGATATTACTCGCGAATTATATATATTAAGTTAAAAAGAAGCAGAAGATCCAACCAAAATGGTGAACATCTAGTGAAGAAATTGTATTAGTCCTGATGTTGGATGTCAGACAAATCTCAACCTGAAAAATTGTTAATCAAACAAGAGCAAAATCAGCAAACCAAAAACACCAGACATAATAAATAAAAAATCTGAAACTAGATACGCTAACAATCTCCAAAATCCTTTTTACAAAAAGCAACATGAAAACAAGGTAATTGAATATGAGAAGTATTTCATTCTGGACAAATTAGCTAGAAAGAAGTGCTTAGGTTCCTATTGATGCATAGGTCGGATGAAACAGTAAAACAGCCTTTGATCATATATATCACATCAGTCTATCATCTCCAAGAATGACGTAAACTTCGAATAGGATGACTATAAGATAATAGTACATTAGCACTAACATCTTCTCCTCGGTATCCAGTTAATGCAAGTCTTGAGAAATAGGAACTTCACATTTAACATGCTATTGCAATAGTTTAGCCAAAAAAATAAAAATAAAAGTAACAGCTTATAATGTTAAAATTTATCATCAAGAGAAGGATTGATATTTGATGTCACAAAGTTCTAACCGGAATATTAAATGATTTCAGTTTCTTCCATTCTGCTTCTTCAAAGCAGCAAGCATGGCCAATCCTCTGGGGTAAAAAGTCTAGCATTGATCGTATCTCTGTTGGATTAGGTACCTATAAGCACTAAGTTATGAAAATAAATTAGTCACGAAAATTCTACCAGAAGACGGCAGAGCCATTTGAAAGATCTGATGAATGCACCTCTCCACAATGAAGGGTTATACAAAGACCCTGTTCTCTAGCAAATTTTAGTGCCGGCAAAAATGTGGCCCTGCAACATACACAAAGGATAACAAAAGATTATTATTCAGCAACACGTAAATAATAATGCCAAAATGAGAACACATTTGGTCTAATGAGGACCTACCATTCTCCCACAATAGGATTTCCGGAAAGGTCAATGCCAACTACCCCAAATTGTCTCAGTTCAAGCGCGAGCTTCACCTACAGTAAGTGAAAGAACAAATCAATCACATTTCATGGGGCAAACAAAGACCTAATTTGCTTCCTGATAGATCTCATTTTCATACATACTGTCTCCATTGCAGCCTCAGTGGTTTCCCTGCGGTCAATGCTCAGAAGAAGTCTGACATATATCTTTTTTCTTGATGTTCCATTACATGTACGGCCTGTAGATAGAGAATTCAGGCCGCTTCGAGTGTCCACGTCATGAGGCATAAAATCAACATCCACGGAAGTAATAGCCTTTAGACCCTCTATCACAGCTTCCATGTAAGAGCGTTTGGTCATCCCTATGGAAATATTTTTCTGTGTAGGAAAAAATCCATCATTTTATCATATAAGTCTTTATTACATGCAAATACATCCTCCCTTCCTCAAGAACAGATGTTTCTGTACCTTTGGGGTTGTTCTTAGCTCCAGATACACAACATTCTCAGAAGCAAAGTCTTCTATTACCTAGTTTGAAACAAAATATAACATCAACAAAGAATGTTGGGGGCCAAAAAAAAAAAAAAAAAAAAAAAAGAACTTTGACGTATCGAAAGTGATACACGTCATAAAATAAATAAATAAAAATTCTTAGGCCCGTTTGGTTCGTAACTGTAAACCAAAAAGGGGCTAGTTATATCTTGAAAAAGGCTACGACAAAACAATAATTTCAGTTTTACAAAATCAACATAATTCCGATACATGTATTCATGACATTCATAATAAAATTAGTCATGACATGCCAAGAATGCTTACTTCTTTGGTGATTCTTGTAATAATCTTGTGATCAGTGGTAAGAATGTGGATCAAGTCAAACAACTTGAACACTTCCGTTAAAGAACGATCACCTGAATTATATAGAACATACAGCGTTTTTCATTAAGGAAGAATCACAGCTAAAGAAGAACTGAAAAACATAAAGAGCAAAAACGAAAATAGATTTTCCAACTTCAGCATTGTTACGAGATAACAAAAATTGAAATTAAGTCCAAAAAGTCGTCCAAAATCGAAATTACAAGTTGCGAAAAGAAAATGGGAATTATCCCTTTTTTCAGCAAATGAAAAATGAGCTTACTCTTCCTTATAACATGCTCTACATCTGAGAAAACTATGACACCTTTCTCGCCCAACCCTCTAGCAAGTTCTCTGCAAACCAAAATTAACAAAAAAAAAAAAAATGAAAAATCTAAAACCCACAAGTATACGAATCAAACTAATTCTAAAAAAAAAAATAAAAAAATAAAAAAATAAAAAAACGCTAACTAACAAGAGAGTGGAGTCTCTGGCGGATCCATTAAGATGAGCGTGGAGTTCAATCTTTGGCATCGACCCGTACGTCTCCATTTCCATTATCTCTGTTTGTCTTTCTCTTGTGGTTGGTTTTGTTCTTATCTTTGGCCTTGCTCACTATTTGATCTTCCGTTTTCACCGACTGCTATTTCAATAAGCACTGTGTTTTGGATTGGGCATTTCGCTACCTTTTTGACTTTTCTCTTCTCCTAGATCTCGTAAATCTTTTTCTTCTCTTTTAAATATGGTTATGCGTTGATTAGCAAAAAAAAATAAAAAATAAAAAATAAAAAATAAAGTTATGTTTCAAATGTCCTCTTAATGATTTTTTTTTTTTTCCAAATTATACAGTAAAACCCCAAAATGCTTCTACCAATAGAAGGGTTGATTTTAAGTGTTAAAAGTGACGTTCAGTTCACAAATTAAAAATTATTTTTAATTTATATATATTTTTTATAAAAAAAATATTATAATAAATTATGAATTATAATTTAAATTATAATATAAATTTTATATTAAACACTTTTTAAATTTTTAATAATTAAATCTGTATAAATTTTAATTAAAAATTTACAACACGTTATATAAAATTAATCTCTTTACAAATTTAACAGTTGAAACTTTAATTTAACAATAAAAAAAAAAAAAATACTTCCACCGGTAATGGAAAAGGCATTTAAAGAGATTCTACCGTGAGGAAGCCTTTTTTTTTTTTTGGCTAAAAGTCTTCTTTGTTGGTGAGGACCGAAGATAATTGAGGGGACTTTTGGTGGATAATGCCGTTATGTACTAGAAAGTTAAAAAATGACATTATTAATAGGTTATTTTATTTTGGACTCTAATCATTTTAAATGCTATAGAAATTATTTTAAATGACATTATAAATGCATATTCGTATTAAATATTTTTAGCGTGTTGTAAAATTTTGTTCTCTCTACAAATTTAAACGTTAAAAGAATAATTCAACAATTAAAATAGAGTGTTACACTAATAAATTTTTTTTAAGGGTCTCACCACGTAGAGCCTAAAAATAATATATGTAATAATATCGTAATAAAGAAGTGAAATTGATATACCATCATTGATGTGGCGTGGCGTGATGTTATTGGGCAATCAGAAGTCAGGAGGTCCAAGGAGTAGAAATTGATCCATATCTGCCTTGTACAAGGGTGAGTGTAAATTAGTCCAATACTAGCTGTATGCGCGGGCAGTAATTTTGTATCGTATAAAGAGTTGATAATCTTCATAATACAGCTATAATTTATTTTACATAAACTAATATGAAAATATCTACCTTAATTACATGTTTACATTTATAATTTACAATATACAATATGATTATGGACACATAGAATGAATAACATAAGAATAGCATATAAATTAAATCTATAAACAAAAAATAGATAAACAAAAGAATTTATATATGTATTTTCGTATCTTGAACTCCATGCTTCATCTATCAACAGAGGGATAGAAGATTCCTTATGATAGCATCTGATTATATCAATTTCGTAAAAGACAAAAGCAAAAAACAGATTAATGTCAACAGTAAATATGTAAGTAATAAAGAAGGCTCAATAGGAAAATGTTGATGAGTTGTGAATGTGGTAATATTTTTATATAGTGATGGTGGCTCAGATATTAGATTAAATATTGTCAGTAATGTGTGGCAAATCAACAGATTTGTATTTATTGACCATTTTATGGTTATCAATTAACAGCAACTGCATAAAGATATAAAAATTAATCAGACATTATATTTATCACACAGATTATAATATAGTCATGATAGAGAATAGGTAGCTATACTAAAGTATAAATCTGTTCGAAAACTACCAGTGAACTAAAAAAGAGAGGGAAAACAACAACATCAAAGGGGTAATGTAGCTGGCAGAAGATTTACTGCATAATAGGCAGCAGATTGTACCTGCGTAAAGAATACACAATGGTCTTGCATTTTACTTAGATAAAGCAGTAGAGGAAGGCAGGCTTAGGCCTCATTTGAATAAAAGTGGGTGGAAAAATGGAAGCTAATGACATAGGAAAGAATGAAATATAAAATGTAAAAATACATAGGGGCAGCATTGAGGAAAGCTTTTGTAAATAAAGGGAAAAGAGACAGGAGAAAAAATGGCGTGGGAAGAGAAGGGGAAAAAAGAGAGAGAAGAGAATTAAAATGAAAGATTTAAGAAGGGGAGTGGAAAAAAAAAAGACAACAGCAAATATCATGTAGGGGAATAGACGTTGGCTTAAATTATTAGAACAAAAATAGCAAACGTCTAAGAATAAAGAGTTGTATATCGGAAAAAATAATGAACACCAAAATAGTGGAGGTGATGTTGTTGGTGTATTAGAAATCAAATTTGTAAAATCATAAGAGAAATAATATGGAAGAACTTAGTAAATGGAAATATATAAAATTTAAATCAAATGGAAATAAACATTTGAAATGTCGCATACTTTAAATTTTTCAGGAAAAAAAAAAAAAAAAACGTGGACAAAAAAAAAAGGAGAAACATTTAAATTGTTTTAGTCAAAAGAAAAGAGAAAATCAAAATCCAAATAAAATAGATTTATTCACAGTAATTTTTGGACAGATTAGATGAAGTTGAACAGGTCAAACTTGATCATGATCATCATTGCCACATACTAAAGAATAAGTAGAGGAGGAGGGAAAAAAAGGAAAAAAAAACATTTAAATCCTATTGGTGAATATTGAGTAAGAGGGATTTCTTGACAACAATTTTTGGACCGATTACATAGAAGTCAAGAGACCAAATTTGATTATAACCATCATTGTCATATGCAAAGCCAAGTAAGGATTAAATATACAAAGCAAAAATGGGTACACATATATGCATATGTGATTATGAAATAAATAAATAGAAAATAGAAATAAGACACAGAAAAAGGGTAATCATAAGAACATAAAGAAAAATTTTTGAATACTATAGTAAACAACACAAAACAATACATAATATATTCAATATTAATAACATATATGAAGAAGATATGAGCAACAATTAGTAAAAGTACTTGTAATGCTATGAATATTGCCTTAAACAAAGAATATGAGCCAATGAAACTGAAATCAAACAGTGATAGCTTAAAAGACTAAGCAGTAAATACGCCAAGATGAGACCTAACAGCCAAAAAGTCAAAAATATTAGAGCAAGTAAAAAGAGAGAAGAAAGAAGATATCAAGACAGTTCTAATCAACAATTGTAGACAATATCATATTCTAAAATAAAGTTTTAGATGACCACAAATATACTGATCATAATTTCTGAACAAATTACATGGCAACAAATAAGTAAAAATAGATTGTAACAATCACTATCATGTATTGAAACTATCTAAGGATAACATATATCAAGTAGAAATACAAACCAATATATGTACTATTATAAGATGAATAAGGAATAGAAAAAAAAGATAACCGTATATTACTAAGATTTATTAATAATGAGAAGGAATAAATGTTTTTGAATACTATAAAAAACAACTTACATTGACAATAATACAACAAAATAATATATTTAGTACCTGAAATCTTGTAAGTTGTGCCTTAAATAACCATATCCGCTAACCAAAGAAAGCTCAAAGAGACAACAGTTTTTTAGACGGCTCTACTTATTTTGGCTGAGAACTAAAATGGTAAAAATGTGTTAAGAAGTGAAATAGGAAAGATATAACCACAACAGTTTTTAGACAAATCAAATAGACTTTAATATGTGAAAATTGAGTATGATCATCATTGCCAATATACATATGCACGTCCATGTATGGGTCAGGAACTAATAAAGAAAACGCTTAACACAACATAGTCATTTATGTATGAAACAGAAGACAAAGTAAACACAACATAGTCATTTATTTATAAAGCAGAAGACAGAGTAAACTAATATACCATAGGCAAAGGGAAGCAAGTGAAAAAAAGCAGGATTTAATAATAAAAAAAGAAACTAATATATACGTATATATGTATGTAAATAACTTTTAAATTGAATACTGGTTTAAAAGAAGGTAAGAGCATAAGAATAAGCAAAAAAAAAAAAAAAAAAAACAAAAGGAAAAAGAAACAGCAAAAGACTATGAATCAAAGGGCGTAGACAAAAGCAGGACAAAAAAAAAAAAAAAAAAAAAAACCACATTCACGGCAATTTTTGGACAAATCATATCAATCTCAAGTGTCAAGGTTATTCATAATCATCATTGCCATGAGGGAATAATAAAGGGAGGGGGAAGACAGTCAGGGGAACAAAAAGAGGCAAGAAGAAAGGGGAAAAAAGGGAAAGAAAAAAACAAAACAAAGAGAAGAATTAATTGTAAAACATCTAAAGTAATGACATTTATCTAAGCATGTTGCTAAGAAACAAATAAATTGCAAGTAAGCATGTCAATGCCATTAAGTAATGATAAAATAGTGAAGCTATAAATCAACAAAAGTAATAAAGCAAACAAAAAGCAAATATTACTAACGTTGGGGGAAAGTAAGCAAAAGATATTAATAGTACCTGAAGCACTCCAAATGTTGCTATAACTATTAGGTATCAACCAACCACGGGTGAACACAAACACTCAAAGATAGAAGGATAAGGAAACATAACAGTAAATGATAAAAGGTGAAATGAAACAGTAAGTGATCACGGGTAAAATAACAACAACCATAAATAGTCAAAGACGCAGAGGTCAAGAAGCGGAAGAGTAAATAAGGGATAATAGAATGAAATAGTAAATGATGGGAGAAAAAATAGATTGGCTGAAACAAAAGAACAGACGCAGGAGAAATAGACAGGAACATGCATTACAAATTCATGCATGCAACAATATTCATAAATAAAGAGTCAAAAAGCAACATGAACAGTAAACAACGTCTAATAGTGTAACATGTAATATTGTGCACTGAGGTCAGAAAAATTAACAGATAAAAATTGCCTTATTAAGTCATAAAACCAATATAGCCCTAAGGATAATTTAAAAAGTAAAAGGCTCGGAAAAAAACCAAACGCAAGAAAGAGGAAAAAAAAAGAGAAAAAAAAGTACAAAGGGTTTTTTTTTCCCTAAAATTGTCGGGGATTCTAGATAATGCAAAGCAAAAATTAGTGGAGATTCCAGAATATTAAGAGAAAAAATCACCAATTCATTGAATGTGTCCATAAAAAATCAGTACAAATCATCAGCCTGTCAATCGAGGAAAGCAAGTGGCCACTGTAAGCATCCAAGTGGCCACCGTAAGCATCAATGCAATAAATGAAGAAGGGAAAATCAAGAATTACCCATACACTGCATGAAATCAGCATGAAAAAGTCCACCCACGGAGATAAAATCCCTGCACAAATGAATCCATCAAAGGAGAAGATAATGAACCTACGTAGAATTTGAACTGAGTAGTATTAGTTAGCAAATAAAATACTATAATACATAAATATAAAGCAGCGAAGGAAGCAACCGGAGAGGGAAAATAGGGAATAAAAAATAAAAAATAAGCAGTAAAAAATTGAAAATTAAAAGCAACCATGGAGAAAAAACTTCAACGCATATAAAACAATGAATGAAGAAAGCAGGTGGGGGAAGACGTAAGAAAGGGGAAAAACAGAGCAAGAAACCGAAAGAGGAAGGGAAAAATATTAAAAATAACAACCAATTATGAACAAAAAAGTTTAATCAATATAGAATAACCAAGGAAGAGACCATGGACGGAAAAAGGAAAAAAAAAACCAGAAAAATTAAGTGGAAAACATGTAACCCATGAAGAATGCATAAAAATCGAAACGGAGAACACAAAGCAAGGCAAGGAAGAAGCAAGAAACGGAAATCAGAAAGGCATGGACCAAGAATGGAGGGAAAATCGACCATAAATCGCGAATGTAAACAGGGGAAGAACCCTAAAAAAAAGCAATAAAACCCCCAACTTTACACCCAAATCCCACCGGAGGAACCAGCACATCGAAACCAGAAAGGAACAGCCAAAAAATTCCAACAAAAAGAAAGCAAGAGAGCAAACTCAAATCAGAAGAAGAACGGATACAAAAAAGGGGACGAAATTGACGGAGAAGAAGAAAATCAAATGAAATCCCACCGGAGGACCTAACACACCGAAACCAGAAAGGAACAGCCGAAAAATTCCAACAAAAACAAAGCAAGAGAGCATAATCAAATCAGAAGAAGAACGGAGAAAAGAAAAAGGGACGAAATTGACGGAGAAGAAGAAAATCAAAGGAGGAAGGAGTATTAGGGCTCCACGGGGGTGAAATGATGGAAGTGAGGGAACCGAGGACAAAAGAAAAATTAGGCCCCTACCAAATGCAAAATCACCAAAAAACCAAAGCCCAAAAATTCAGAAAGGAGAAACAACAGGGGCAAAAGCGAAAAAGCAACCCATCACAAATGGGTTAAAAGACCAAATCGCCCCTGCGCCAGACAAAGGAAGGAGCAGTAAATCGAGGGTAAAAATGTCATTTCACTGTAGAAGGAACAGTGAACTGAGTCTTGATGAACAGTAAACCCCAACTCTCCTTTAGTATATTTATAATGTCCCACAAAGTGCCATATTGAAGATCCTCTCACTCAAAAAGTATTCCTAACCATGATAAATTTCTACAACTCATTTGACTTCTAAGGAATAAAGAGCATAAAACGCCATGGACCTGAATGGGATAGCTCAGCAACACTACAACACCAACTAGTCAAAATTATTTGCATAGTAACTCTCTAACTCATAATAAAATTCTATTTATGAAATGTGTATCAACTAATAACTTTGTGTTAACCTATTGCTTCAATGCAAAGAAACAAAAGATAAACAAGTCTTAAATCAAGAAGGCAAGGCTCATAGCCTTCAAAATAAACTCACTAATGATTAGTTTGGTTTATAAGTTTAAACATAAAATTTGAATATAAATTTAAAATTTTGTCAAAAAAAGTATTGGAGAAAATAAAATTTGAATTGTAATTCAAAGTTACGAAACATATTGGTGCACAGATTTTGTGTATTTCAAATAATATGTTGATTTGTATATGAAATCTCCCATTTCATTGGACGTCCAAATTAATCTATCATTACCTCCTCCTTACACAAGTGAATTTTAAAATGTTGTAAGTTAGAGTGTGTTTGGTTTGGAGAGAGATAGAGGAATGGAGAGTAGAGAGGGGCTTGGGGAGAAAGCTAAGAGCATCTCTAATGTGATACTAAATAAATATATCAATGTCATATTTTAAATATTTAATACTGAAAGTCATTATTCAATGCAATACTGTTTTTGGTGTTAAATTTAGCCTATGTTATACATGATGACATTTGATTTGATATTGGTTGATATGCTTACATTTTCATTTAAGCATTACAATATTGACATTTTTAAATTATTTTAAAATCAGAATTGTGCTTTTACAACTCCAAAAACTTAACAATTACGACAAATAGTATATTTAGCATTTAAAATAGTATAATGTATTGAAACACAAATGAAAATAACATACTAAATTTGTCATTTTATACTTTTTATGTCAAATATGGTATGCCATTAGTATTAGCATTTGCATTGAAGATGATCTAATCTCTTGTTTAGTTCGAAGGAGGAGATGAAGGGAGAGAGAGATGACAGGTGAGCTTCAGTTTGGAGTGACAAGTGATTAAATACATAATAATTTATCTATTCTTTTAGTGCTCTCTCTATCAGTCCTAAACTGTTAGAAGTAGTGTTTTTAAAGCATGAGATATAATAAGAATATTTATTATTTAATTAATAAAATAATTTACTCATTATTTATGTGCATGTATTATTGAATAATTTACGAGAATCATTGAAAATTTCACGATTATTTATGTGACCTTAAATATTGTATATAAGTATTATATACGAGAGGATGATAATCAAAATAATGTTCATAATAAATTTAATTAAAGTTACGGAATCTTTAATTAAAACATTACTAATACACGTCATTACCATCAAGAATGAAATGGTATTATCCGCATCATTAACATAAAAGGAATATTGAATGAGTGCATTATGCATAATAAGATTATGTAAAACTGAGACACAAACACAATTTGATTTTCTGATAATTTCCTTTAACTATAGAAAATCAAATTTGTGTCTACTGATAGTCATATGTGGAATGATCTTAATCCTGAGTTATTAGTAAACTCTTGTTTATGGATTCGTGTTTTTTTATTTACTCAATATGGATTTTGAGATCTTAAATTCTATTATTTTTAGAAACACGATGAAATGGATAGCCGAGAATGCTAATATACGAGATGAAATTCATTCACTCTTCTTTGAAGAAGTAGATAAATAATTTCCTTGAGGGTTGATTCGGTACTTGAATAAGTAACGAGCTCATATTCATGAATGTGTTTTATGAATATACTATTCATTAGAGAGTCAATAGTACTAAAAAATAAAGATATAATTAGAAAGGTTAACAGATTTTACCTAGCTCTAATTATGAATTATTTATGGAGGATCTAGTGACTATATCAAATGGACACTTTAATTTAAGATATCGTCCTAATCGTCGGCAATGTATCTATTATCATAAATTAATAAGATTAATTTATTATTGGATAAATTAATATAATTTATAGCGTATACAAAAGTTTTGTGAAAATTTTTTATTATACACGATCTGCACTACCATGCTTCCACACTCGCAACTACCATTTGTTTTTTATAATATTATTATGGTATCTTTATGTTTTTAAAAGTGTCTTCTGACTACCCTGCAACTAATTTTTAGAATATGTAATGTTTAAACTATCACTCTTATAAATTAAATAGAAATCAATATTTAAAAAAAAATAAAAAAATATTTTAAATATTAAAATAATTAAAAGAAAATAACAAGATAAAAAAACTTCATGATTTTTTTTCCTAAATTTATTAGTTTTTGATTAATTAAATAAAAATGTACTAAGGTTATTTAACATGTCAAAATAAATTATAAGGTATCAAAAAACTTTTTCTAAAAACATTAACGTGCACATTAATATTAGTAGAAATACAAGATACTAAAAACATATTTCGCCATAACACATAATACTAAAATAATTTTATTCCTATTTATTTTAAAATTTCTTAAAATCTTATTTAAAAATAAAATATTTTAATATAAATTTTCATTTTTACATTAATTTTTACCGTAACGACATTTCTATCGATATTTTTTTAAATTTTAAATACTCATATTTTTATAAATATCAATATTTTTATTCTTAAATACGGTAAAAGAAATTAAAATTTTAAATACGACGTTTAATTATTAAATTCATATTATAATTTAAATAATAATTTATAATTTATTATAATATTTTATCTCATAAAAATATAAATAAATTAAAAATAAATTTAAATTATAATTCTAAATCCATCAGCTACACGTTCTCTACCCACGTAGGCAAACCATATTCTAGAAAAGTTTACTTCTAAACGTTTGTTGCCAAAAACAAAAAAAAAACTTCTAAACATTTGCTTCAAATTTTGAAAACCCCAATCTCTTCACAAGCCCGCCCTTTCCATCTCCGCTCTCCTCTCTCTTTCTCTCTCTCTCTTGCGTCTCTGCCGCACAGCCCTCTCTTCTCTTTCTCTCTATCCCCTTCTCGTACGTAGACACATCTCTCTCCACCGACGAACTCTTTTCTCCTTCCCGCGTCGTTTCGTTTCGTGCCTGCCGGATTTCATGAAGAAACTAGGCATAGCAACCAGACCAGAGCTCGCCGCCAAAGCTCACAGTGGAGGAAGATCGTGGGATTCCGGCTTATTTTCTCTCGTGATTTCCGGCTTCATCGTGGAATCCGGCGCCGGATGTATTTACTCCAGGCATGTGTTTTGGGATTTAGGGTTCATTTGGGGGAGTTTTACTGATGAGGGTATTTTTAGGAATTTTCAAATTTTTAAATCCGAAATCTGCTGTTCATTTTATTCATTAAAGAATATGCTATTAATTTTAATTCCACCTTCCTAATCTGTTGAGGGTCGAGCGTTGCACAAATTTTTTGTCTGGTGATTATTGCTTTGGGTTTGCTTCTAGACTCTGCCTCTTCCCCAACCCGACGAAGGTTTGCATGCTTATTTGCTGATTTAAGTGCTATGTTATTTGATTTCGGTATTTTTGTTTGTTATTTGTACGATTGTTGTTGTTAGTCTCAGTTCTAAAAAGGTTTTGATTTTTTATTTTCTTTTGTTGGATTTGTGTGAGATTCATCTCTATGATTGTCTCAGTTTGTGTCTCAGATTATTTGCCTCTCAGATTTTGTGTCATTTGTCTCCGATTTATCATATGATTGGTGAAACTTTTTTGTGGGTTTTGTGAAATTATTAGATTATTGTCTACTTAATAATGTACTTTTTGTTTTTCTTCTCTGACTTGTACGCGTTGCATCTGCTTTTGATTTTCTTCTGCATGCGATGATGCTCTTCAGGCATGTTGAGTTTTCTGCACGTGATTATCTCTGAACAAGAACTAGGCTGATTTTAAATTTTGAATTAGGAGATAATTACTAAATTCAAATTCTGATCTGATTTTGTTGATTAAATTCTGACATTATTTTAATTCTATGGATATGTCTGAGATTTGGATGATGGTAATATTTGATCTGTGAAGTTGATTTGTTGAGTTGCCGATGTGTTTATTAGCTTTGGAATTATCATGCTTAATCTGAATTAGGAGATCTTTTTTTTTTTTTTTTTTTATGTATATACTGATCTTTTTTGTGAAATTGTGAGTAAATTGTGATCTTTTTTTTTTTTGGTTGGAAAAAAGTCCGATTTGATGTTTTAGTCTATTGAGTTCGTCTGAAATTTGTTTGAAAGGCAATTTTGATCTATTGAGTTTCTGAGTTGATCTATTAATTTTAGTCTTTGGAATTGATAAGCATGTTGCTAACATGATCTGAGGTTGGTATGATGGCAGTTGTTGATATATTTATTTATTCACTTAATAGATCTTATTTGCTATGTGTTGTTCAAGCTTGCTTATTCACGAATAAAACAGAGGACAGGTTTATGTTATTAACCCATCAAAGTATATTAGAGGTTTAAGTGAAAATTTGATGAGTATGGGCACCTTTTTTTTTTTTTATTTTTAATCTCAGGTACATTTTAGTTTTGGACGTTTTATTCTGTAACTAATATGGATTATTAACATTTCTTATTAAATTAGTTACAATTCTTGCTATTCTCTTGCGTTGAAGTGCATAACTCCACGCATGGTTTTGTCAATTCTTTGTTTTATACTAATCCTTTGCAGGCTATCGTTATGATTGATACTTTAATTTGTTAAAAGAGTTTTGCATAATTGGTGTGAGCTTTCTGATCAGATCTTAGCAGTAAGTATAATCAGTAATAAGATTTATTATGGAATGCTTCCCTTTTAAAACCACTTGAGCATTGAGGAATAAGGATAATCTTCCGTGCGTTGCAAGATAATTTAACTACTTGATAGATAACAATGAAGGTTTCATGTTATTATTCTTATTTGTTTACGTGTTTCAGTAACGAGCTGGCGCCTCGCGTGGTTATGCCTTTCTTGTGTTTGAAAAAGAAAGGGAGATGCGGCATGCCTATATGGTGCTGGATACGTCTTTTCTTATGTGAACATGATCATTTGCTTTTCCTTTTCCTTTTCTAGGATGTTGTTATCTTTTCTTTTCTTGGGATTGTGCGTTCTCTTTTGAGCAAGGTGGCGGAGTTGGTGCCTTTTGTCTGCGTGGACTATATGCATCAATACATAAAGATAAGTTCTTCTTTTGATTTAATCTTTTAGCCACAGGAACCTTGCATTAACATGATATGATGTCATTGGTGGCCTTAGATTCAATGAAGGATGACAGACCAAATTTTTAATCAATTTAAAGTAAAGGATTTTAAATTTTGTAATGGTCTATGGTTAGAGCCTCAATGAAATTTTCTAACTTGAGTGAGGGTGAAAAATAAAACAATGTTCATAGAATTTTGATTCTCTTCAAGTTTTGGAGCATTTAGGAGTTATTTATTCAATGTCAAATTCTACATGCAACTGTATCAACTTCAGAAGTGGGCACTGGGCACCTTTGAAGATATTTTAGCATGTGCTTAAACCAGTAGAAGTGTCTTCTATAGATTGAAAGAAAAAAGTGTGTATAAATAAGACTAATCCTAATTTAATACCTTGCATGGTAGTGTAGGAGTTATTTATTTAATGTCAAATTCTACATGCAACTCTATCAATTTCAGAAGTGGGCACTGGGCACCTTTGAAGATATTTTAGCATGTACTTAAACTAGTAAAAGTGTCTTTGATGGAAACCTCACGGATTAACGAAGAACAAGAAGAATGAATGAAGTTTATTCAACAAGAAAGAAGAACACTACACAGGTGATATTCGAGAGATCACCACTCTGCTATACTCTCCAATCTCTGTTCTTCCCAAAAGATCCCTAACTTCTCAACCTATCTCTTATTTATAGACTTCCCCCCGCAGCTTCTCCTACAAGATTCCTTTACAACTAACTCCTAACAACTAACTAAATTCAGTTACAAGCCACATTAGCCTAATTACTAATGTAGCATTTCTTCGTTCTGCTACCCCTGGCTCTGATTCTTATCATTACCCCCCCCATTCATAGGAACCTTGTCCTCAAGGTTCAAGTGACCGCTCCTTGCTCCGCCGTTGGTTCCCCCGGTTCTTCCTCAACTATAGCGGCAACTCTATCCCCATTGTCTTCATCCATTGCTGCGATGATAACCTGCAGTTGGGGATTCTTACAAACGTGGCCGAACCGCCATTTTTCCTCACATCGGAAGCATAAATCTCGTTCCCTTTGTCGCTGCATTTTAGCATTTGAAATCCTCTTGAAATTTTCATTGTTCCATGTAAATTGAGGGGAATTGGGAAGCTGATCCTTGTTGACTGAGATGTTGGAGTGGGAAGAGTTAGAATTAGTACGTGTCGCTCCCGAAACAACTCCAATACCCTCTGCAGTCTTTAGTGGAATTCCACTAATGCCACCGATTGAAATCCCACTAGTGCCACCGACTGAGTAATTGGAATACCCCCCCATTGCTGATTTCCTTAGTCCAAAAGAGTCCCCAATTCTAGAGATTTTAGCCCCTTCAACATTCGGTATGGGCTTGGAAAATTTCTTCACTTGGGCTCTTTCAAGGGCCCAATTCTTCTCCACAACCTTTTGGGCTAAATCCATCACTTGAACCAGAGAAGCCGGCCTAACCATCCTCAATTCAGCCTTAATCTCCTCAGCCAAACCGTTCGAAAAAACACCGATTAAGAATTCCTCATCCGCCTCTCTTAATGGAGCTGAAAGTAATTCGAATCTTTCACGAAAATCATCCACCGTTGAATCCTGTAGCAGAGCAATCAACGTCTCGTAGTGATTTACCGATTTGCGAAGATCAGAATCTTTGTAACACTGCTTCCTTGAATGTCGGCTAGTCAACGTTCCCAAACCTAGATTCCATCCACTGGACCTAGTTCAAGGCCTTTCCTTCCAAGCCTATCATAATCGCTGCCACCCGTTTTGACTCTCTAATACCTTGAATATGAAAATACCGCTCATGTCGAAACAATTAGCGATGCAGATGATTGCCATTGAAGATAGGAATCACCATTCGTCGGAATTGTGATTCCCAGCCGTTCATTGCATGTCCCCAATAGAAGTGATTCGCATCGTTCCTCCTCCGCCTTCATTCGAAACAAAAACCTTAGCCCGTTTTGTCGGTGAACTCATGTTGCCACCATTCGAAGTAGAGGCCCGAACTTGTTCCGCTAGTGGGCTGTGTTGCTTCCCGTCCTCATCTAATTGGTAAGCTCCTTCATGTATTCCTTCACAGCTTCGATGTCCACCGAAAGTTGTCCAATGACTTAAGTTCTCCGACGTCCGACTTAAGTTCTTTGACGTCTTTCTCAACAAATTCTAATCTCCCATACATATTCTTCTCAGCTCTCTTAGCTACCATTCCTAGTTGAACTGCTCTGATACTAATTTGATGGAAACCTCTCGGATTAATGAAGAACAAGAAGAATGAATGAAGTTTATTCAACAAGAAAGAAGAACATTACACAAGTGATATTTGAGAGATCACCACTCTCCTATACTCTCTAATCTCTATTCTTCCCAAAAGATCCCTAACTTCTCAACCTATCTCTTATTTATAGACTTCCCCCCGCAGCTTCTCCTACAAGATTCCCTTACAACTAACTCCTAACAACTAACTAAATTCAGTTACAAGCCACATCATCTTAATTACTAATGTAACATTTCTTCGTTCTACTACCCCTGGCTTTGATTCTTATCAGTCTTCTATAGATTGAAAGAAAAAAGTGTGTATAACTAAGGCTAATCCTAATTTAATACCTTGCACGGCAGTGTAAAAGTTTTAAGAAGCTATAGTTGAGTTCATTTTCATTGGATTGTAACTTAAGTGCAAAGCAAGACTTCACTATTAGCACAGGATCGAGATATTGGCTTAGTTTGGTAGTGTTGTAAATTTTGAAAAAATTGTTTTTAGCTGTGCTGAATGAAGAAGCAGCTGTTATAAAAAACAGTTGGGTGTTTGGTAAACTATAATTATAGTAGCTGTGTTGGTTCTAAAATCAGTGTAATATTTTTTGGTAAATTATGAGGTTGAATTGTTGTGGATAGTTAAAAATTACAACTATATTATATTATACTATAATATAATATATAATTATAATATAATATATATTTATTATTATATTTAATATAATACAAAAAGCTATTATTATATAATATATTATATAATTATGATATAGAATATAGTAATATTATTAAAATAATAACTGAAATAATGAAAAATAACGATTATAATATATATTTATTATTATATTTAATATATAACAATAAAACTATTATTAAATAACATACTATATAACTATGATATAAACCATAATAATATTATTAAAATGGTTAATATAATTACAATATTATAAAACATATTATAATATTACATAAGAAATAGTAATATTTCAGTTATAATATAATTAAAAATTACAATTATAATATAATATAATATAATATATACAATTATAATATAATATACTATAATATATTATATTACATAATCATTATTATATTATATTAGACAAATATATTATAATTAATATATTATATAACCATAACGTGTGTAACACTATAATATATAATAATATTAGAATTATAAAATTAGATTAATATTTAATTATTTTAATTATTGTATTATTAGTAATATAATAAATATAATTATATCAATATAGTATAACGTAATAATATTATTGTAATATTATTAATATAATAAATATAATTATATCAATATAATATATAATATATTATAAAATAATAATTACAATATCATATTATAATTATAATATTATATTATAATATAATTATAATATCATGTTATTTAATATAATTATGATATTATTTGTTACAATATTATATTATATTTAGATTGGGAAGATTGTAAATTTTAAATTTCATTAGATGTGATCATGTGTATTATGAAAGTTTCATTAATTATATTATGTTGATTCCCGCACAATCTAAAAAGCTAAAGTTGTTTTTAAGCAGCTTCTGATTTTAGTTGTAGATTCTTGAAAAATTCTTCAAAAAGTACTTTTGAGAAGATTTACTAAACTCTAAAATCAGCTTTTGTCGCACAATCTAAAAGCTAGAGTTGTCTTTAAGCTGTTTCTGATTTTAGCTATAGATTTTTAAAAAATTCTTCAAAAAACACTTTTGAGAAGAGTTACTAAACACTAAAATCAATCTTGAAAAATTCTTCAAAAAGCACTTTTGAGAAGATTTACTAAACTCTAAAATCAACTTTTGTCGCACAATCTAAAAGCTAGACTTGTCTTTAAGCTGTTTCTGATTTTAGCTATAGATTTTAAAAAAATTCTTCAAAAAACACTTTTGAAAAGAGTTACCAAACACTAAAATCAACTGTAGATTCTAACTCTCTCTCTCTCTCAACATCGTGGTGGTTTAGTTCCTTACCAAAATGTTAAATTCTCTCTTTTGCAGATGACCCTCTCGGCTCTCTCTAAACATCGTGGTTTAGTTCCTTACCAAAAGTGAATGTGTTTTTGCTTCCTTTAATAAATTAGTTAAACTATTTTATCAGGATATGAGAAAGCATGGTCGGATGAGGAACTTTGGCTTAGTTAGGCACATTGGTAATTTTCTATTTCACATTCCTATTTCTTTATTCATCTACTTATTTACTGTTTATGTATTTATCTATTTATTTACCTATTTGTTTATATATGTATCGATTTTATCTATTTATCTAATTAATTAATTAGTTAATTAATGTGCTATTCAAGCTTGCTTTAAAATCATCAAGTGTGGTTTCATCACCCTTGTATTTTGGCAAAAAGATGCGATTTGCATTATGTTTTCAGAAATACTCTCTTATTCTCTGAGAAGGTTTCAGCGCGATTTGTAAACGCAAGGGATAATTGAACACTATTTGTGAAACATAGGGAGTATGTATGACATTCTTAAAAAATGTAGAAGGGAACAAAGGAGGAGTTTTTTCTCTTTTGTTGCAAATTTGCGCCAATTACAGGGAGGTCTCCCTGTGGCCTGTGGTATGCCATATAGTAGAGGGAAAAGAGAATTTTGTTTTTAAAATTAAATAGGAAACTGTATTTTAATGAGATTAAAATATAGTAGTAATTAATTTTTCTATTGTTTTGTTTTCAAGTTAAAGCAAATGGGTTCTCCTAGTGTTCTATAAATAGTAGATAATACAAAATTGAAGGAGAGAATTTTTACTCTTAAAATTCCCAAGGTAACCAAATTTTAGAGAGAGAAAAAGAGAATTAAAGTTCTTTCAATTCTAAATTTATTTACATACATGTGTTGATAGTGAAGATACATAAATTAGCGGGTGATCTAATCCGATAGTTCTTTATTATAACTCATACTCCAGGTCTTGCAGATTTCAAGGACTAGATGAGGAAGATGAGTTTTTTAAGAAAGCTCGGAGCTTAGATTGTTCGTGATCAAATATCTCAAGTTATCCACTTAATCGTTTACTAGGTATTTATATTTATAACTTAATATGATTAATTTATTATTGCATAAATCAATATAATCTAGAGTATTTAAAAATTTTATAAAAATTTTTGTTATATACAATCACACTACTACGCTTCCGTACATGAAAACGTTTCAAAAACCATCATAAACAACATAAAGTATTACCATTTTAATCCTCTCAACCCCACATAATTTGCATCTTTATAACTCCGTCAATCTTTACAACCAAACCGAGTCTTACTCCACATGAAAATACCCTTGATTTTAGTTACATTCTAAATGTTTTTTAGAACAAACCTATCCAATTCACGATATAACTGTAACTACTAACAAATAAAAATATTTATTTCAATCAAGAGAAAAAATGAGAAAAGATTAAAAAGTCTTTACATAAGAGATTAAAATTCTAACTTAAAAAGTTAGCCTACTTAAAAAATTAACTTAAAAAAATTAACCTAATGAGTGAAGTAACATATTTCCTTACAAACTCATCATAGCTCATATTTGTTGGCGTCGATGGTCGTTCATGTTTTCCTTTTTGCGTGTTTTAATTTTGTTTGTTTGTTTTTTTCTTTTTCTTTTTATTTGCAAAGAAAATAGAGAAAAGTCTTCGGAAGAGGAGAGGAAGTAGAGCAAGGTAATTGGGAATTTGGGCCCTTCCCTGCTCGCTTCCTCACACAACGCTAGAAGAAGGAATCAAATAAATAAAAAAGAAATCTAGAGAATTTTATGTTGTATTTAGAATTATTCTTATTTTTATTTTTTATGTTTTTTGAAAAAAAAAAAAATTTTAAAGCGATATTTGACACAATTAAAGACAAAAAATGTAAATAAAAATAATTTTTTAATTTAATGTAAAATGAGAGAAAAATTAATCATTTTTTATTTTTTATTTTTTTAAACATAGTGACATTAATAAATTTTTTTATATTAAAAATAATTTCTTAATAAAATTACTAAACGCATTTTTAAAAATAATTTATGTTTAAAGTTAAAAACGTTTTTATTTTTATTTTCATATAAAAAAAAGATATATTATAAAATGAATTTTAAACTCGTCTTTATTAACACAAAATTTGCAATAAAAAAGGAGGGAGATTTTTGTCATTTTATTTTTAGGAATTAAGGAAATAAATACGTGGTGAACACAAATCGGTAACGACGTCTCTTATTTTTGTTTTGAATTTCTTAAATTTTTAGGTCTCTAAAACAGAGTGGTCTTTGTTTGAGCACGTCGTTCTCTGCTCATCTATTTTAGCATTTTATTTTACTTTTACTATTTAATAAAAAATCATGCACTCATGCCAATAAAAAGAAAAAAAAAAGTCATGAACTGCTTTCTTAGTATGATTTATTGAGTTCATGCTTCGTGTAAGTGGCCACGCTCTGGAGGCTTGCGCGTATATCCTAAGATATTTATCGGAATGACTTCAGGGTGCGTTCTTTTCAATAACTCCAAATTCAAGATTGGAGTTAGAAAAGTGAGTTTAATTTGAATTGTGTTTGAAACTTGAATTGTGTGTTCACTTGGATGATTTGTGAGATGTGAACTTGAGTTTTGTGTTCACGTTGACAAAAACATAACTCCAAAATTTTGCAAGTATTGTAATGGAATTTGACTACTTAAATAACAGAAACGTCCATAAGTTCATTACAACGTATATGTAAAATAAGTACGGTAGTCGGAATTTCGGAACAAATATGTAACTACCGATTGCGATATGCTTCCAATGCCGCCCACATGCTAGCTGCCATCTCGTCCCTCAAAATATTCATTTGGCTACGATTTGCGGAGTTCTGATTTTGTTATTTTTCGCGATCGGGATTGTGGTTCGATTAACAACCGCATTCTCCGGATCAAAAACTGGAACTCCGTCTCGCGTGTCTTGGTTTAGCTCAATTATTGTTGTACATGTGTATGAAATTGTGAAGCACAAAGACAAGCAATAGGAATTTGTATCTGTTTCTCTATTGGGTAATTATTTATGCACTTGAGTATGCGGAACCTTGCTTTCCAAACACCAAAAGTTCAATAGCATTTCTTAGGGAAATCGTGTAATTGAACAACTCACGCTGAGTTCGAGGAACGCCTTGCCCTATACTCTTGAAGGTGATATGTGCTCCCCAAGACGGGCGCGCCAAGAAACAACTGTTCCAGAGCTGAGTCTACAAGGTAGTATTTATCTGCATTCGCCATTACAAATCAATAATTAAGTACGGCCAACTCTTTAGTGAAGTCAAGCAACCAACGATGATGCTTGTTTATCAACATATATAGCAAGGATTTGGATTGACATACCGGGCGGTGGAGTTGGGAAATTTTTTTCTCGTACCCCCACTACGGATGAAAGAACGCGCGCATCATGTGCCGATCCCTCCCATCCAGCTAATATGTAGGTGAACTTCATGTCAAATGAACATACCCCTAACACATTTTGGGAGTAAAAACCCTTCCTATTCCTCTATACTTCGGGGTTACCTGATGGTGGAACACAAGGGACGTTAATCAATTAAGAACAACAAGGTTACCAATCTTATAATGTTAGTCGCTAACGATATGAGATATGAGTAATGACATACCTTAAACCATGGCAAATACTTGCTTCCACTCGCAGCAATGACTGGATCAATAGTGTTAAAATTTGGGGTGTTATGAAATCATAAGTTATGTATTGCCCCAATACTGACCCAAGTATTTGGAAACTGTGGATCCGAATCGTCGCCATTGATCCTGCGACTCCCTATTGCTTTGGCTTTGGGCCACAATGTATAAAAAGATAAAAAGTTGCTCGCCCACGCTCATATTCCTAGTTCGGATATCCCTTAAGTTTTTAAAAACAGTCAACGCCCATCCTAATCTTATTCAATTACGCCCTCATGACCATAAAGCAAGTAATCGACGCGATAATTGGAACGCGGAGGTGTGCTTTTGAGGTGGGGTTCGTCAACGAGGTTTGGTAAAAGCATAGCCATGCAACCGGTCATATTCATCATTCGGCGTCCAAAAGGCCCTCCGTTCCACATTACAACCTGTATCGCTAGACAAGAAGTCACTTGTACAACATATTTTTGAAATTAAATAATGTTATTTTTAAAGAGCTGCCCATTTCATAACAAGTAAAGTCATTAATGCAAATTGCATTGTGTCATCAGAACACTATGTGAAAGAGAAAGCAAACGAAATAATAGTTTCGACGTACAACACAACTCAATAAATGATTACAACAATAAGTTCATAGTTAAGAAAATTGCAACAAAACTGTCTAAGCCTCATAAATAAGAAACCTCATAAATAAAAATGTCTCGTAAACAAAGAGCCTCATAATTAAAAAGCCTAACAAGTAGCTACTCCTCATTGTTTCCTCCACCAAAATTACCGGAGTTAGATGGAAAACTAGGCATGTAATAAGGTGGTGGATATTGAAAGTTAGGGGGATGGGGAGTAACATTTGGGGTCATGTTTTGGATTGGTGGGTGTTGTGGTTGCATGTGGTGAGGGGGTTGAGAGAAATTGGGTACTTGTGGTTGGCCAAAGGTAGGAGGTTGTTGGCCATAGATTGGCGGTTGTTGGTAAAAGTTCGGTGTCGGCATGAAGTTTTGATACATAGGGGGCTGCATGAAGTTGGAAGCCATGGATGGAGGGGGCATGGTGGAACCCTGGGTAGATTGACTCGTTTTAGAGGTAACGGTTCTCATCACGAAACCAACCCTTTGTGTCTCCGTCATATCCAAAAAGAGTTGCTGCATGTGCGGAAACCACCCAATGGCCTCTAAGAATATTATGACAGTGTCATCATCAAGATCCATTTCCTTCACAATCGTTGTACACTGCTGCAGCGTGGTGGGGGTCGCAGGGTTTTGGGAAGCGCTGGTACTGGTAGCCCGGGTACTATTCTTACTTTCTATAGAGGCTACAAGTCGGCCAAGTAGTGCCTTTGCTTCTGGATCGCCAACCGGACGTTTCTGACTGCGTCCATATTTCTTATCAATTGCCTTAGAGGTGGATGCAATATTCAATCCCCTCCGAGCACTGTTCAACCCACCTCGCATCGTGGTCACAAAAACGTCATCGCTGCCTAACGAATGCGACGTCGCCCCCGCTTCACCTTCTTCAGCCGGGATTGGAGTGGTGCCTACGTGCGCGGTGGTGGGATTTTCCAATCCCACCGCAAATTCCCCACATGCACGGGTACTACCAAAGGCCTCGTAGTACAAGTCAAAGTTTTGAAGGGGATGCTTCTTCGCAGCATTAGCCCACTTCTTGTTCTGTGTGAAAAATACCATCCACATAAGGTAACGCACGTTGAACACATGTTCTAACTGATGATAAATAATTTGGCAAGGGAAAACAAACAACTGGTGATTACCTTTGCAAAATCTGCCCAGTACTCATCCGTGCAAGTCACTGCGCCTGTCACAGGATCCCAACCAAGGCCTGTGGTTGTACGTAGTACAACCTCCTTATCAAACTTGCCTTTCAGACGCACTCGCATCTGTTGAACCTTGGCCGCCGTAACTGGATCTTTAAAATGTTCTTGCAGCTTAGTAGCCCAATCTTCCCAATTTTTCTGGACCGGTTTCCGGCCATGGTACTTACGGTTATACTCTGCTAGGAGTTGTAACAACTCCTCCTTCTGCTTTTGATTCCAATGCAGAGTCGTGTCCTCATCATTGCCCCCTCTTGGCATCTACCACCACACACCAAAAGCATCATCTCGCACAAATAAGAAGCCACAAACAAAAACACGTATGCCCACTTGTATATAACTATATACATATATACATATATATATATATAAACACAAGGGAAGTAAAATAAAACAAAACAGACAATGGACCAAAGCCAAGGACGACACGATTTGGGACTAAACTGTGAACAACCAAGTCCGCATATTGTGGCTATTAACTTATTAATATATAAAGCAATGGGGTTGTTGGCTTAGTTACTGGATCTAGCAAAGCTACTTCCTCCGGTGATATAAGGGTGATTATCGGCTGTTATGAGTGTGCCACAATGAAGCGAGTTTTTTATTGATGGTGATTATAGTCGACCATGATATTTTGCATAGCTAACTAATTTGCGGAGGAATACTAGACAAAAGAGTAGCCTATAAAGCGGGATAGCAAAATTACAGTTTTAGTACAAAAGTAAATTACCCAAAACCACTTGAATATTGAATCGAAATCAAAAACGTGTTCAAGAGATGCATGCTCAACTCAGAAAAAAGGAACAAATTCGGATGCTCTGTTTGGACAGCAAAAAACGACAACTTTTATATGTAACGACATACAAAGAGGCGATCGTTTGACACACAAAAGCTTGAGGTTAGGGTCGTTTATCTGTTCTAGTTTTTCTAAGGTTTTTTCGGTTGTTGTGAATCGGCAGCATCAATGGCCGAACATCCTAATCACCGCAAATAATGGAGGAATCAACATTAATGCAAAGCATTGCAAACACGCACAAATCTTCGCGGATAATGTGAAAAATCGCGGGGGACATTTTACCGTGTTTTCGATGCTTCGATCTCGGGCACCAAGTTATTGCACATTACATCGACTCAACAACAATGCCAGTGGGATTCGACTTCACGCCCGGCGGACCAATTTTGTCTCGATTTGAAAATTGAAGAAGATGGGAAATAGGGTTTTTCCGGAAAGGGGGAGTATTCGGGAGTTGTGGGTAAGGAAGGAGGAAGTCATGGCCATCGAATACAAACGAGAACCGGAAGAAGAAACAAGCCATGAAAAGGTATTTGCAGAGAATAGTAGAAATTTATTGAGTTAAAGGAATATCAGCGGGTAGTTGATGTTTCATTACTCGAGTTCAAACTCGAGTTTTGAGCCTGAGTTTGAATTACCGAACGTGATATTAGGCCCACAATTTAATCTGAATTGGGCTAACTCGAGTTTTGTGTGCCAAACGAACGCACCCTCAGTCTTATGGTCATATAACGGTACAAAACGGTTTAAGAAACTCATGATGAAAGAGCACTTTTTTTTTTTTCCCGAATATATTGGATTATAAGATCCGAAGCTGAAGGGAGCAAAAATATATGAGAAAAGTTGGAACCACAGTAACGATGTTAGCTTTACAATTCCTTCCTTCCTCGGGATAGGAGAAACAAAATATGAGAGATTTGTACAATTCCTTCCTTCCTCGGGAATATTCTACGAAGCATAGGATTTTTTTCCACACTGCTACCATAACAAAAAGGTTACATTAGCACGTTAAAACCGTCAGCTTGTATCGCTTGCAAATGCTTCTCCCCTTGCAAAAAGTTACCAGCTCCCACCTCCTTTTTTCAAACATTCCCTGCCACTAAGACCTCATGAATAAAAACTATAGCTTTATGAAAGTTTTAATATAATTTCTTTGCATATTGACAATTAAGCCAAAAGATATAATTTGGTTAACCAAATCCTTTGAAGCCTGATTTGGGAGAATGAATGAGCCCAAGCCTTGTGAACAATTGGATTTTGAAATGTATAAAATACTGACCTTCACTATGTTCTCTTGCGCTTAAGTTTCTTCATATTCATCAGGGCAAAAGCAATTACTTCCTTTAAGGTGGCTTTTCTTCCTTCTTTAAAGTTCCAAAGTTCATGAACAGTGTATCTCCCACTCGGATTATACTCGTTAATTTCTTTGAAGGCTGTAACAACTGCCGTATATATCTCATCTCCCCACTGCTCCCTGAGATTTCTCAGCTGCTCATCTTCCTCATCTATTACTTCCTGCATTGTAACTTATTAGTATAACAACAGATTCAGAGACATGAAACCTCCCCCAAACAACCACGTTCTTTACAAGTTCCATATAAGGCAACAAATGTTATCTAAATTTTTCCCATAAAATCACCCTCATTCTCCATTAACATGATGAAAGAAACAGAGAGACTGGAGACTATGCGACTACGTCAGCAAAACACACACACACACACACACACACATAGCTATCAAACTAGTCCATGAACAAGCTTCAACATAGCTTTAATGCAGCATGCTTCAAAGTGAAAATTAATTTAAACAAAGGATATACCTGGTGATTCCCATTAATAGTAACCACCGTAAGTGGATGCCAACTTGGATCTTTAAGTTTTTCTGCCCACAAGGAGCATAGAGTGCTGCCCTTCAGTTCTGGTTCCTCCAGAGATCTTTCCCTGCATACCTTGATGAAGGGCCTCTCATCAAGATCTCCCATTCGCTTTATTCCAATATGAGTCTTGTCAGTCAATAAATCAGTTGCCTGTGAAAAAAGTCTTGTCAGTCCAATTTGTCATTGTCATCATGTGAAGTATATGTGTCTTGGAGGTTGTTCTAGGGTCTCAGGCAGTCAACCACTGATATTATGTAATAAAAGATTTTTTTTTAAAATAGTTGTCAAACGATTGGAATTGGAGTAAGATAATATACCACTGATTACTAATTTTCTACTAATCCCTCAGAAGCATGCTGTACATAAGGCACTTGCAATAATTTAGCGGTCTCCTTTTTTTTTTTTCCCCCTTTTGAAATATTTAGTGGTGTCCTACTCCTATTAAAAAAGTCATATCCAATGTTGATTGACGCATTTCTTGCATGTTGCATTCCGATACTAGAAACATTCGCTAAATGACAATAATCATTTAACTTTCTTGTCTGACTCTCTGACAAAAGGAAAAGGTCAAAAACTTACAGCAAGTAACGCTTTACGAGCTTCTTGTAACTCATCATTGGTCTCGCGTTCTTTAGTTAGAAGAGTTTGATTTAGAGACTCCAAATCGTCCATATTATCAATTTTTTCCTTCAACTCATCATTCATTTCTTTCATCTTTGCTTGGACGGCTCTATCATCTTTTCCTAGATGTTCCATCACCTGTAGTTTCCCTTTTAATTGTTCAATTTCCATTTCCAACTTCTGCTTATCATCCAGATGCTGCTCTAACTTAAGTACGTTATTCAAGGCTTCTTCTTTCTCCCTCTGAAAAAGTTAAATGGAATTTTTAGTAGTGCGGGTATGAAAGTAGCAACAAGAGAAGGAAGTAAAGACACCAACGTTACAGGAATAAGTAGCAGACCTTTTGCTCTTCAACCAGCCTACAGAAATTCTCATCAGCCCTTTTTTGCTCCATCGAAGCCAATTCAAGAGAACTATTTATCACATTATTCTAGAAAAGAAGAAAAAATCAGTTACAAGAATACAGAATCATTGGAAACAAACAATTAAAACACTTCAAAAGGTTCCTGCTTGTGCTAACAAGTGGATATATCTTTCTTGGAAAAGAAACATTGGAAACAAAAAAGCCATCAGGCATTAAGTTCAACTAATGATGTAAATGGTTGACATGACAAATGTGCATCTGTGTGCATAAAGCATGCAATGCAAGTAATTTGTTTGAAAGAAGAACTGTACTGATGTTTATACCCAATCAGGCAGCACTGAAAAAACAGATGACTAAGTAATAACTAGGACGATTAAAAGATTACCACAGCCGAAGGTAAGAGTTAGTTAGGTGACTAGTAAAGTGCAATATTGGGCCGGTAAGAATTGCCTCATACTCCACCTTTTGTTTCTCCTCATCAAGTTGTGTTCTTTCATGCTCAGTTTGTGCCTCGCGTTTGTTTAATTCTTTGCAAGTAATTTGTTTGAAAGAAGAACTGTACTGATGTTTATATCCGATCAGGCAGCACTGAAAAAACAGATGACTAAGTAATAACTAGGACGATTAAAAGATTACCACAGCCGAAGGTAAGAGTTAGTTAGGTGACTAGTAAAGTGCAATATTGGGCCGGTAAGAATTGCCTCATACTCCACCTTTTGTTTCTCCTCATCAAGTTGTGTTCTTTCATGCTCAGTTTGTGCCTCGCGTTTGTTTAATTCTTTGCTCCAGGAATCAATCTTCTTCTTCTTTCTCTCTAAGTCATTACTCAATTTTTTCTGTTCTGCTAAAACCTTTTCAAAATTCTCTCGTGCAATGCGCTGCACCTTCCTTGTTTCTGATCAATAAGCATAAAAAATTTGTATCAATATTGCATATAAAATCAGTCACAAATTAAAAGAGAGACAGAGATAAACCTTCTATAAAAGCTAGGTGTAGCGATTCTTTCTCTTCAAGTATCCTACTCATAGACACGGTCTCCTCAATGTACTTGTACTGTAGTTTATCCAGGTTTTTGTTTGCCATGTCAATTCTAGTGGCCAAGTGTGCCACAACAGTACATCTGTTTTGAGCTGCTTCACGATCAATATCAGATATTGTTCTCAGCTGTCCCTTCTGGCGGAGGTATTCCCTTATTGGCCCCTGGGAATTATAGTCGTCCACACGTGCACACCAACCATAGATATTTGAGCCACGACGCGTCTCCGGTACATCCACCCAACTCTTTTTGCCACGGCCATCATTTTCCAAGATCTTTTCAAACTGAGTCACATTCATAAAACCGTTCCAATCCCCTTCAAATTCTATGATGGCCTCTGACGTTCGGTCTTTCCCATTCCAAAAAGTTTGAACTCTTGAAGGTTTGCATTTGGAGAACTTGGTTAACCAGTGACTAGAATCGGGGAAACTTAATCCATCATTTCCTCCCCCCACTATGTTTACAATAATCCCCATCCAAGGCCACACATATTGATTATCTTGCTCGGCATGCTGCAAGACAGGCCTTGAGATGACTGGAAGCTCGGTTCGAGTTACTTCACCTGCTAGCTCAGCCTCCAAATACTTTGCCAAGGCAAGGTGGTTCACCTTTTGTTTCGCACTTCTATTAGCTGAACCTTTAGAAACTCCAGAAGCATGTTGTAGCAAATCCTTAAACTTGTAATCTTGCTTCTTCTTCCCAGCACAAAAGGGGCACCTAAGGGTGCCATTGGCGCCCTTTACTTTGTAAGTTCCATCTCTCAATTGCCCATACGGTTTCTCAGCATAGCCAGTGATTTCAGAGTCACTGATATCTGATTCATCGTCCGAGCTGTAGTCCATCTGATTTAAATTTGAATCCACATTAGAAACATGCATTAAACTAACAAAAAATTTGACAACAAGACAATAACATAATTCAGCAACTTCACCCCTAGAATCCCAAAAAAAATAAAAAAATAAAAAAAAATAAAAAAATAAAATAAAATTACAAAGCTATTCACGAATCCACGATACATTCTTAATCAAGAAAACATACAAACATTGACACAACACAAACCATTATTATCATCATCATAACATTTTTTGCGAAACGACATTCGCAGTAAACATATCACAAGTTTGCTGTATCGCTACTAATGCTAACTCAGAAAAACGCAATTTCTTTGGGAGACAGATAACTAAGTCCATCCACATCTAAAACCCTAAATTTCAACAAAAACAAAAAAATAAAATAAAAAACGAAAAACAAAAAACGAAGCAGTATCAGCTCTTTAGGGGCTAAAACTCATGTTTCGACTACAAATGCAAAGCGATATACGCAATCTTGAGCTTCTTTAACAAATTTTGACAGTATTTCTAGAATAAATTTTTCGCCACAATCGATACAATCAAACTTATGCGCACAAACAGAATATACACATGCATCGACAAAAATGTTCGCAAAACTCAAAAATTAAGAGAATTTCTTCAGATTCAGAGAAATATCTTTCCACATTCTAGAGAGAGAAGGAAACTTACTCTAGAGAATGTTCGCAAAACTCAAAAATTAAGAGAAATGTCTTCACATTCAGAGAAATATCTTTCCACATTCTAGACAGAGAAGGAAACTTACTCTAGAGACAGAAAGATGGAGAGAACGAGACCGTCTGTGCAGAGTGATTTTGGGTCGTCTTCGTCGTTTGGATGAAGAATATGAACGCGAAAAAATAGGTTAAATATAAAAAGTTAAAAAAAAAGTATATAAGTAAATTTTTAGTTATAAAAATTAATAAATTATAATTTATTAAGTTATAATTTATTATAAATTGTCCGTTTTGATTGGGGAATTCATCCTCTGATTTAAATCATGATTCGTGATTTATTATAATAATTTTTCTCATAAAAAATATACGTAAATAAAAAATAATTCAAATCATTTAAATCCTTAAATTAAACGGATCCTAAATTTATTAAATTATAGTTTATAATTAAATATATTATAAATAAAAATAGTTATTTAATTTATTTATTAATTTACGTAAATTATTGATGAATTAATTTATTTTTTTTCTTCCCGAACTGGAAACAGATGGCAAGATCTAATTGGATGTACGAAGACAAGTCGTGACGACTTTTGAACTTTTAACTGGAGTCCTGAGCGTAGCGAATTAGCCGGAGTTACTCGGCTCAGATAGTCAAAACGATGGTCTTTTTTACCGCATGTGAGTTGGAAATTTTTGTAATTGTGGCTCTTCATTGAATCATATTTTGACACGTGGAATGTGAGCCTTGCCTGAGAAAAATCTGAACCTAGCTGGCACAGAGGTACTCGAGAGCTTATTCTTTTGCATAATTTAAATTATATATATGTGAGAAAAATATTATAGTAAAAAAATTAAATTTAAATTTTTTTGAGATAAAATATTATAATAATATGATTTTTTGTACTAATTTTAAGTGGTTGCTATATTGTTGACAATTATTTAAAAAATTGACACATTAATTAATAACAAAAGATTGTATTGAGCTATGACAAAATAGTAATTAAAAGTTAGCACAAGATTAGCCCAAAAATTTCTAAGTTGGTACGTTTTTTTTTTCTTCTTTCTATAAGCTAGCTATTATTGATCTGCAGGTGTGGTTCTTTTTTAATTTCTCAATATATATATATATATATATCCAATAAAATCATTGGTAAATTATATTGAGAAATGAAACCGTAAATGTTTTAATTTGTCGTCACCCTGAGAATTATTCATTCAAAGCAGGCTAGAATATGTATTAGAGAAACAATATTCTAAGTAACAACCGATCAAAAACATATGAGAGGCTTTCTGAACCCATCTACTTTAATAAAGAATATGGTATACAAATCTCAAAAAAAAAAAAAAAAAAAAAAAACTTGTATTTGTGCTTATTTGAATAATATACTCTATACGCATTCTCAAAAAAGAAAAAATAAACTACTCTAAGGTCATGGGGATATTATGACATATAAGTTCAACAAGTTAGCAATATGATATCCATAAAAAAAAAAAAAAAAAAATTAAAGAACACACGTAAATATATATCCTAATTAATTATTGATTTGTTTGGATCTCATAATAAATTTCACGTTGATCTCCTATTAAATAGATAAGTAAGGATAAATTCTCATGGTGTTCCTTGAAACAATGATAGCACCTAGAACTAGCTAGTAGTTTCTTTCAAGACAAACTATGATTCCTTTACCATTCAAGAATCATTAATATATAGACGACTTGGTGAGAATGAAGGAATACATGCGCGTTACTCTTCATGATCATAGTGTTTAACAACTTTTTTTTTTTTTTTTTTTTTTTTTTACCACAGATAATATATTAATGGCAATGATATATTCAACTCAAGCATCGAGTGCATGCTATAGGCACACAAACGTCTATTACGCATGAAATAATTAATTATTTTGACATCTATATGTGTGTGTGTGTGTGTAGTGGTAGTGTATCATGATCCGCTCAAAGTGACTGTTCATAGCGTTCATGGTCTGAACCACCCACCCACAAGAAGCACCAACACTAAACACCAGTCCAATGTATATCCCCTTCGTTATTATTAAACGAAATTAATAAGTGGACCTTTTTCGTCAACTCCCAAACTGTGGCCAACATCACTCGAGAAATAATCCATGAATTTGGTAAGAAGTAACACTAGCTAGTAAGGAAAGAAAAAGTCATTACACATATCGGCCTTGTTTACGGTCCCACCCAAGTGCACTCTCCCTCCAAATATAATGTGTTATATGTGGAAGTGAAAACGTGATATTGTAATAACATACATCATTTAATATAATTATATGACAATTATTTAATGTAACGTTAACGTTAATATTAGAAAGATGTAACACTAAAAAATTTAACTATTTCATATTATTATTATACTTTAATTTAGTCGTTGAACATATTACGAGTTTTAGAAAGATGTAATAATAATTGGAGATGATTAAATATTTTAATGTCTTACATTTTTAATATCGGTTACGTTAAAAAAATACCAAGTTACATGTTTAACTTCTACATGTAACATTAGAGGGACTGTCCTATTGAGGAAATGATAGACACATCTTACTGTAACAACTTAACTTCTCAAACCATTATTAAACGTGCTTAAATTTAATTCTTAACTTTTAAACATGTTTTTAGAGTGCTAAATTTCAGAGATTTTTTTTATTGCATAATATTACTTTAAAACTTTGAAATTACTGTTTCAAACATATTACATGATATTATCTAAAACCATAATAACAATAACTCGGACGGAAACTTAAATTCGAAAGGTAAATTATACAAGGACTTAAGCTTATAGAAACATACTAGTCATTCACCCTGCAGCGAAAAATATTGTTGAATTATATAAAAAGTTAGAAGTTTTTATAGTAAAAAATAAGTTTATATATACATACATCTATATAATATTGTAGTAAGAAGTTTTTTTACAATGTATTTGAGCTTTTGTTTTTCTGTTTCTTTTTTTCTTATCCATATTGTAATTAGAATATGCAATTATTTTAGCGGTAAGAAGTAAAAAATTATGTTTGCCTAAATCACCTATATCTAGTTAACTACAATATATTAAAATTCATAATAAATAGTTAGGCAAATAATTATTACAAAAATTCATAGTAAATAGTTAGGCAAATAATTTGTAATAACAAATTTATCAAATTATATATCTGCAATTATAATTTACTGGGAATAAAATAATATCAAAATGTCGACGGTCATCATACATTTGCAACGGTAAAAAGCTAAAACTTACAACGTTATGTATAACTATGTACAAAACAAATTAATATGATAAAGACAATACATAAATTAATTTCATGAACAAACAATACAAACAATATGATTCATGTCTCTATCTGTGTCTAGAGCTTCCTCCTTCATAGATGAACAAACAAATTAAAAGTCTGTTGTAATATAATTTGGTTATATAAATTTAACCAAAAGAAAAAAAGAGAAGTTAAAAAAATCTAAAAAATATAGATAAATAAATAAATGAATGAATAAACAAAAAAAAAAAAAAAAAAGGAAAAATAACCAAAACATGAATAAGGGATAAATATAGTAATATTTTTATGTAGCAAATGTGACTCAAATATTCAAAATTCACAATAATGTGTAACAAATGGATTATTTTATATTTTTATGACCATTTTTTAGCTGTCCAAATCAATGTTTTTCTTAGAATAAAAAACACTGATGGCAACATCGATATCAGCATGACTGGAGTAAATAAATGTTATTAAAACACAAAAATTAAATGTATGTAAGACAAAATATTATATCTGCCACACAAATTATTATATGTATGTAAGACAAAATAAATAATTGGAGTAAATGTAAGATTGTTCAAAAACTGCATGGTGAATTAAATGAAAACAAAAAACACCAACATCAAAGAAACAATAAAACTTATCATTTCTGCCCAAGTAAAATAAAAGAAGTGGACAGAATTAAGGCATTGAATAAGCAATAAAGTCTAGAATTTCATTTGTTCCAAAATGATCGAAGAAGCCTAAACAATAACAAATGAAAAAATAATAAAAAAATTGATGATAAAAGTATACAATCACAACATAAGACAGGTAAAGACTCAAAAGCCTTCGCACAGGGAAGTGAGGAAAAAAGAGATAAAAAGAGCAAATTGAATAATTCAAAATCAAACAATAAAACAAATTAAAAGGTAAAAAAGGTAAAGATGTTATATAAAGAAATAAATTTTGATTGAAATACTTAAAACATAAATACCACAAATCCAAAACTGACAGAGAAACACAAAGCAAAAAAAAAAAAAAAAAAAAAAAATGTGGAATGAAATAGTAATACCGAGAAAGCAAGACCACCGGAATAAGTAAAAAAAAAAAGAAAAAAAAAAAAAAAAAAAAAAAGAGCTATACAAATGACTTTTGAATGAATTAATGAATCTACGAAAGTAAAAGCATCCGAATAAGTTAAAGGAATAAAACAGAAATGGTCAAAAAGTTTTAATGAAAAAAATAGATATAATCATAGTTCAAGTGAAGGAGACATATTCATACCAATTTTTAGATGAATTATATTAAACTCAACATGTCAAAACTAATTGTGATTATTATCGCCACATAAAAAAAAGTTAAAAGTGAAATCTATCAAATAAACATATGTATGTACCAAATGAAAAACTCAAAACCATAAATAATGAAAAACAAAACCGAAGTTCTTTGAATGTAACAATAATGTCACAAACACAAAGCATTAGAATAATTAAAATAAAACTAATATGTATCTAAATAACTCTTGAATAAAACAGTAACGGAAAGTATCTAAAATCATTTGAATAAATGGAAACAAAAAAAGAGAGATAGCTAAAAAATTTTAGCCAAAATGGATAAACAAAATCAATACCTAGTTGAGGAAAACATATCCACAACAATTTTTAGACAGATTAAATATAACTTAATATATCCAAATAAATTATCATGATCATCACCATATAAAAAATCTAATTTAAGCTAAAATATGTCAAATAAGCATATCTATATATCACAGAGAGATAAATAAACACAAAGTCAATATCTCATCAATATTTAATAATGAAAATCAAAGAAGATAAGACATAAATTTCTAACATTTATTAACAACAGAACATAAGACAATTTATGTGAGTGCTATATATCAACAACATCTATTAATAACATGTCAGAATCAAATATAAACAAAAAAGAATAAAAACACAAACATCATAGATTAATATCGCTACATAAACCTACATTCAATATCGCCCACAAACATTAAAAAGATGTAGACACTAGTTATTAATAGCACCTGGAATGAGCAAAATACTACTTGAATTGCAGAATATCAGCCAAACAAACACGAATAGACACACTACAAGAAATAGGGCTATTAGCGACCCCAAGCATATATGAAACATATTCATGCATAACAACATTTATTTATAAATAAATATGAAGAAAATAGATTAAAGCAATTTATAACTTATAAGGACATCACATGTAGCTACACTAAGTCGGTCTAGAGAAACCTAAAACCTAAATAAATCATAAAGCAATACACTATTACAGCAAGATAGAGGGGGGAAAAAGGAAAATAGTTTATTTCGGAAGAGTTCAAAGATAGAGTTGAAAGCTAAGCTCAAAGTCAACTTCTCAAGAAAATTTATAACCTTGGATTAAAACTCTTTAGTATAGCATGAATGAAAATAGAGGAAAGAAATAAAAATACCTCTTTGCCAAGTTGCTCCTTGACAAAGGTGGCAACTTGAGCATAGTCCAGATTCAAAGCAAAGCTGCTCTTTCCACGCTTTCCGAACAACATGTCGGGTTTAACAACTAGTTTGGAAGACGAAAGCCAAGGCTCATTGTTTGCTAAGTCATTGAGATTGGTTGATTCGGTAATCTATGGCATAACAAAAAAAAATCACAACTTAATCAGCAAAGCTAGACACAAATACCAATCCAAAAAATTCTTCTCTAAAAAGAAAGAGAAAATAAAAACTCTTTAACAGTTGATGAAATCAAAATTCTACATTCTAATTCTGAATATGATGAACTATACCTTCTTAATCCTACATATACAAGATAAATTAAGTTCACAACGAAGAAATACACAAACAAAATCAAATTAATCAAATTCTGACAATTAAAGTGAGATCAAGTCGCCATGAAAGTCACCATTACAAAAATGCAATGAAAAAAGCTAAAAGATGCTTAACATTCGAGATCTATAAGCTAAACAGGAACATCTAAAAAAAAAAAAATAAAAAAATTGAATACTAACCTGAGTGAATTTGATTGGCAATTCACAGCCATAGAGCCTCTTGAAATGCTCATTTAACAATCTCTTCGAATCATACTCTCTAATCTTCTTGTGTGCCATTTCACCATGTGAAAATTTTTTACCAAACCAGAAAATTTCGTTTCAAATCCAAACCAAACTAGTCAAAGCAATCTCATTCCGCGAAAAAATTTGAACATAAACTAACCAAACTCGATCCACAAAAGCACAAAGCCATGAAAATACCAAAAATGAAAACCAAAATGAAGATCTAAAACAGCAAAAATCGCAGTTTGAGAAGTGCAAATCACTGTTTAGAGAGAGAATCCGAAGAGCTCTGAGTTGAGACGATATAAGAAAAAAAAAAAATCAATATTTGAGCAAAACACTTACAAAATTTTTCTTACCACGCTGGCATTGTTGTAGGTGGAGACGGAGAATTTCTGATCGAACATGGTAATCTTTCATGAGAAGATCTAAATCCAACAAAAAAAATTGAATCATGGGGACATAGAACTGGAATACGACCTGAAAGCTCCGATAAATCGTGTGGAAGAGACATTACCCTTGGCTTATAGAAAACAATAGATTGATATAAGCAAAAAAAAAAAAAAGGAAAAAGTCATTAGTTATAATCTAAAACTCTAGCTTAATCATCAATAGCCTCAATTGATCATCCTTCTCATCAATTACCACTCATCAACCAGAAAAAAACTTTCACGCTGAGAATCTAAAGGCTATAAAATTTTCCATGCTCACTTGCCCTTTTGTTTCTTAGCAACCAAACAACAAATACTTGCCCTTTTGTTTCTCAGCAACCAAACAACAGATAAAATATTTTCCACCAAATAAATTTCTAGAAAACAAAAAAAAAAAAAAATCGAATCATGGGGACATAGAATTGGAATATGACCTGAAAGCTTTGATAAATTGTGTGGAAGAAACCCTTGGCTTATAGAAAACAATGGATTGATATAAGCCAAAAAAAAAAAATCAATTATAATCCAAAACTCTACCTTGATCATCAATAGCCTCAATTGATTATCCTTCTCATTAATTACCGATCATCAACCAGACAAAAAAAAAAAAAAAAAAAACTTTCACTTTGAGAATGTAAAAGCCATAAACTTTTCCATGCTCACTTGCTTTGAAGTTTCTCGGCAACCAAACAATAGATAAAATACTTTCCCCCAAATAAATTTTTAGAAAACAAAATCAAATTGGACTCCAAAGAATTGTAAAAATCAAGAATACCATTGAAAGTCATACCATACTTCAGAGGACGAAGAAATACTTACTTGAGTGGGCAACGAAAAGAATGAGGAGCAAACCTTGAGTTGATGCTAAGATGATTCTCTCTTCTGAATCTAATGAAGAAACGATGAGATGAAGAAGAAGAAGAAGAATTCGACTCTCGCAAATATGATGAAGAGAAAAAGAAGAAGAAAAAAGATCAAAAAAGAAAGATTCAAGGCGAGAGTGAAAGGACCGGTTGAGTGAGACTGAGAGAGGCGGCAGGATTGGAGGGATTGAAGAAGCTAGAAGGCCTAGGGATTTATGTGGACTAAAATGACCAAAAAGCCCCCGGCCAAGTGTAGGAGGAGAATGGGCAATACACTGTACTATGTACAGTAAAAGACCAAGTAGCCCCGAACGGAAGGAAGAAATAGGAGGGAAGGGAAAGAAGGGCAAAATTGTCACTTCATTGTAGAAGGAACATTAAATTGGTTTTGCATGAACAGTACCCCCGAACTCTACTTTAATACATTTATAATGTTGTGTAACTAAATATTTAACAAACTAAACACACATAAATTACAAATTCAAAATAACAATTTATTAAAATCTTGGATCATTAAAATTTTTAGGATAACATGCAATTAATTAAATTCCTTACCATAACATAGTTATATAAACTTAGAATTAAATCTGAAAGATCCTTATGAATGCAATACAGACCATGCATCATGCTGATGAATGCAATATAGACCATGCATCATGCTGATGAATGCAATGCCCAATACAGTCCAGTATATCAATACCAGTAGTACTTGTGCATTAAAATGTGATCTCCTTAAGCAATATTTACGACAATGTATAGAAGGGCAAAGCCAAAAAATAATAAATCAAGGAAGTAATTAGGGGAATGTATTGTTGACGGTAGGATTTCGTCAACGATAAACCTGCCGGATTACCTTGGGATTACCCTTCGGATTACCGGCTTACGGATGTAATGAAAGTTGGATTCTTGTGGGATTTGGTTATTGTGTGTTTGAATGAACTATATGTAAATAAACAAGAGGAATTTTATAGTGGTTCACTCTATAAAATCAGAGCTACATCCACTGTGTGTGTATTGTATTTCTTTTGAGGGGATTGCAATTTACAGAAATTGTTCTCTCTCACTCGTTTTTTCTCTTCTGGAAATTCTGACCTTCTTCTCTATTGGGGGTCCTTCTTCTTTTATACCCGGGCTTCCTTCGCTGGGGGGGTTTCCTTCGTAGGTAGAAGCACTCAAGTGCTCCCCCTTTTTAGGCCCAGACATAGCCCACTAATCAGTACTGTTCATTCAACCAATTAGTCCTTTATTACGGCTCTGTGACTTTCCGTAATGCTTTTCTGTCCCCTGTGGGGCGGTTTGTAAACTTGCCATTAATGCTGCAGGCCTCTCCCACTTTCGCACGTAACCCGCTGTGTCTTAAAGGGAGGCTTCCCTCGTCGTCAGCGCTGTTTAGCCTCTTTCGTCTTTTCTAGCGACCTTTTCTGCAGTCGAGGGATCTTGACGCCTTGATTCAGGCGGTTTGCATCCGTCAACGCCACAGGGGGTCGTCGCCCTAATCTGGACTTCATCTCCAGGCTTTGCAGCTGACCTTGAGGGAACAAAGTGTCGAGGATTGTGTGCTTGACGGAGAGCAAATACAGCCACGTGTCGCGGTGTTATTGATCCAGGTTTTCATCACATTTTTCCACACAACATGTATCAAAAATTTCATTATAAGATTTCACATATAATTATTAATTACTGAGAGATTGCACAGAATTATTAAGTACTGAGAGATTGCACAGATTATAAGGTACAACAAATATAAAACTTCATAATTTTAAGGAGAACAAACTATAAATTTCATCAAATTTCACATATAAATAAAATTAAAGATGAATTACCGTGGGACAGCGGCCTACGTACCCTTAACTGTGGGTGGCTGCGCCCAGAGTACTTATACTGGACCTAAATTACCAGCTCTTACGTAATCTTTCTTTTCTTTTCCGTATTAAAGGAATTATTTTGGCATCATATATAAGTTTAATTTATATCCCGTTATTCTGTTTGCTTACTACGTACATTTCTAGCTCTGTATGGGTCAATGATTAATTTACATTTAGCACGTAACGGTTGAAATTAAGGCATAGTTTAATTCTTAGATTTAAGTTTTAAATTTAAATTGAGATGTTATTTTACGTGAGAATTTTTTACTGTTGTAAAAAAATTAAATGTAATTTTTTATAATAATTTTTAATTATAATAAAATTAGAATTAAAAATTTAAATTGATAAAATAAACTATGTCTAAATTATTCATTATAGGAAAGTAAAGCAGTCAATGGAATGAACCAAAGTCAATTATTGAACCAAAGTCATCGCTCGATCCACTTCAAAAGATTTTTTTTTTCTTTTTTCTAATTGGCCCAGCTTCTCAAGAGCATCGACAGCTTCGGCCTTGAATTGGCCATGCAGGAAGAAGGTGCATTCCACAAAGCTGACTCTCGCTCTTCACGCCCATCTCCTCCTGCAGTTTCACTTGCAAGAAAGGTATATATGTATTATTGGAGGTATACACACACACACACATACATATTATGCTACATGTATATAATATGAATATATTGTATGCGTGGATTCCATATAACATATTAATTAATTTTTCAAACTGCTAACTTCCTGTGTATTAATGATATGAGGAGTTGTGTGACAATATATATGAATAAATGAGGAGTTTAATGATGTCGAATACTTATCACAATTAGATATATTTTTTATGCGGACATAATTTTGTTTAATTCGATTAGTCTGTATATTAGTCTATGAATGTGGGACCCGAGCTGTGTTTCGTGTTATGACCCGAATTGCCAACTCTAGTTATCAATGTGAGACTTTAGGACCCACACACTTTCATTTGGCACATCAAAAATTCATGTCGTACTTACATTTGGTAACACCTGAGTCTAATTTCTGATGCCAATTGTTATAACCATGAGCTTTACTAAAAGAAGATTATGGTTCTAACTTAAAAGGTTAATCTAACGAGTAGAGTAACTCATTCCCACATATATCTATCATGACTCTCATTTATTGTCAATTTAGGACTTTGTTGGTACTTCCAACAAAAAGAATTATCACTTGAACAGAAGAAAAAGAAATTGATTAGATATGTTAAGCACTTAAAAAGGAAAAATAGACTAATAATGTTTTTTTCCTCTTAAAACAGGGGAAAGCGACATACATAGCAATGATATGTTTATCACTTAAAATGAAAGAAATAACAAGGAACAGGTTTATCATTAAAAAGAAATAATTTATAGCGTTGTTTTCCATCTAACTTTACCTAGTGTTATATATTGACTCACCTACTCATCGGAAATTAGCATTTCACTTCTCTTACAGCATCACATGTCCATGTCTTTTGCCCTCTTGAAAGGCCAGTTTTAACTAGCTTCGTGCATAGACCTAACTTTACCTAGTGTTATATATTGACTCACCTACTCATTGGAAATTAGCATTTCACTTCTCTTACAGCATCACATGTCCATGTCTTTTGCCCTCTTGAAAGGCCAGTTTTAACTAGCTTCGTGCATAGACCTAACATTATTGGCTCATAATCTTTGCGTGTACATTGGGGTTTATTTTTTATTATTATTATTTTTTTTAATGAAACTGAATTGTATTACTAAAATCCAGCCATTTCGGCACTTACAACTATTGCTTAGTAGGAAATTCTTCCAATCAAAACAAATCTATACCAAATGAAAAACCATCTTGCACAAGTGTATGGAGCTGCCATGTTTGCACGACGAGAAACATAACAACAAAGACCACCGCCTGCCAATTCTAATAGTCGCCTGATGTCTTCACAAATTAAACCGTCTGCAATTAATAAATTACGACGCTCGAACTGCATTAACATAATCACTTTCTACCATTGCCACTCACAGACCACATTCCTGCGCTGCCATATTTGTTTGTGTACATTGTCTTTTAGATTTATAAATATTCAATATGCTTGAGAACTCGCAGCTTATCCCAATCCAGACTAGAAGGGACTTGACCCTCAGACTGATTTAATTTAAGTATTGTAAATTCAGCAATAATTTTTTTATTTTTTTATTTTTTTATTTTTTATTTGTTGTTGTTGTTGTAGAATTCATCAAAATTCTATAGGTTTATAATGACCTATGATAAAAATGACCAAGTACGTAATGTATGGGGACAACATTTCCACGAAATTAATTTGTACACCTATATATTTATTTATATTACAAGGTTTTTACATAATTCTTTTCCCCTTTAAATAATTAATTTCTTCCTTTATAAATTTATTTTTATTCTAAGCAGAATTGTGCCACTTTTGTTTTCCGCCCTTTCATAGACCAAATAATATGCTGCTTATCGGCTATGTGATGTGATGTTGGACACGCTTTGCCTTATCGTGTGTGGATGTGTGCCGCAAATCCACTACCAATATTAGAAGTGGAACAATATTCTTACACTAATCTAAGCTTACATTGAGGATTATCATGCCATGCAAGAAAAATTATCAAATCTAAGTACCATATAAAAGTATCTAATCTCAATGGACGGATTGGCAAAAAAAAAAAAAAAAAAAAAAAAAAAAACAAAAACAAAACAAAAACAAAAGCTTTCTTCAACATTTACTACTTTATACCTCACAGAAACTCACACCACTGAGAAAACAAATTCTAACATGGGCCATCACTTATTGTCTGTTGATACGATATTATATCTTCTCGAACAGTAAATAGTTTTGTCTTGCTCCAGTACTAGATTTGTGATTCTAGTCAGCCCACTATTGAAAAAGAAATAAATATGGAAGCTAGGGCAAGTCCGTGAATTGGGATCCGGCAGAGCCAAACATCGGATTACGGTGCCTACTAGTGAAGTACGTTGGAAATCTTTGGTGGTTAGACTTTTCAAGCTTAATACTGATGCGTTAGTTTGAGAGGGTGCGAGCTCCATTGAAATAGGTGATGTCATCAGGGATGAGGAAGGAATAGTCTATGCTTGTCTGGCGAAGAAGATTGCGGGATCTTTCTCACCGTTTTTAGCCGAATGCATGGCCCTTTAGGAAGGCCTAATTTTTGCACAAGAGTGGGGGTTCTCCATTAGCGTGGTTGAAGTTGATGCAGTTCGTGTAGTTCAAGAGGTTAAGGAAAGCTCAACGATGGGCCAAGAATGTGTTATTATAGAGGATATTGTTCGGTTATTATCCTCTATGGGGAGGTGAGAGTGCTCTCATATAAATAGAAGTGGTAATAAAGTTACTCATGTTTTAAATTCTTTTGGCTTTAGTTGTACACAAGACTTTGTTAGGGTTCATGTAATATCTTGTTTTGTATCTTTTGTTGTGTTTGCCGATTTGACTGTTTAATTTAAAAGTTGTTTTCTTGTTAAAAAAATTAGTTTTTTTGGACAATTAAAAAGTAAATAAAGTTAGCGCACGCAATTTATATTCAGTAAAAAAAAAAAAAAAAAACCCAATGAAGAACTAGCACTTGTAGATTTTTACCGCAAAAAAAAAAAAAAAAAAAAAAAAAAAAGACAAGATCAAAATCACCGTAAATCTTTTGAACAAAAAGGATATGCTTTTTTTTTTTTTAAAAATGTCTTCATTATTAATTATCTGGCAGAATGGAGGAAAATTTTATATTGATCATCTTACTATATTCCAACTCTCAATCCCCCAACATTTTTTTATATACATACATACATATCTTTCATCTTTCAATATATAAAAGTGTCAAAAGACACTTTCATTGTGTTTCTCCCATGAGGACAAAATTTTTTTTTTAGGGGACGGCGATGAAACGTTTCGTCCTCGAACTTTTTTTTTTCCTTTTATGTTTTCCTTCCTTTTTCTTGCGCCCTCTTTTTTTTTTTTTTTTTTGTATTTGTTTTTGAGTCCCCTTGTTTTCTTATTTGTTTCTTTTATAATCTTTAATTTTTATTTTTTCTCTCACCTTTATTTAATCTTATTATCATTTTTGCTCCTATAGTTTATTTTTTTCAATTTTATTATCAGTTTAGTCCTTTTTATAGTTTTTTTGGCTCTTTTTTTTTGCTTCTCTTTCTTTCATTTATTTATTTTTTGTCCCTCTTCCTTCTTCACTTACTTTTTTAGTCATTTATTTTTATTTTGTCTCTCACCCTTACTTAATCTTATTATCATTTTAGTCCCTCAGTTTTTTTTTTTTTTCTTTTTCTTGTTTCTCTTCCTTTTATTTGTTTTTGAGCCACCTTCTTTTTTTAGCCTCTTTAGTTCCTTATTTTTGTTTTTCTCACACCATTATTTAATTTTATTATCATTTTAGTCTCACGTTTTTATTTGTTTTTTTGTTTTCTTTTCTTTTGTTTTTTTGGGTCCTCCTTTTTTATTTGCTTATTTGGTCTCTCTCTCTCTCTCTCTCTCTCTCTCTCTCTCTCTCTCTCTCTCTCTCTCTCTCTCTCTCTCTTTGTTTTTTTTTTTATCACTTTTATAACTATGCATTCTTTTCTTGTTTACGTTTTTTTTGTTTGCTTTTCTTCCTTTTGTCATTTTCGATCATCCTTCTTTTTATTTGCTTCTTTAGTCCCTTACTTTTGTTTTTTTTTTTTTTTTTTTTTTTTTTTTTTTTTTTTTTTTTCTCTGATCACCCTCATTTAATCTTATTATTTTTCCCCAATATACATTCTTGCTTATTTCCTCATTTTCATTCTTTTTTAAAGATTCTTATAGGATAGTCTTTTTTGGATGCACTTTTGTTAAATTGTCTTTCACCCTCATGCTACCATTGAAATATAGTTTTCAAAAGAGTTCCTACTTAATTTTTTCATTGTGCAATAATTATTATTTTAAAGTTAATCTTAACTAACAACTAACTAAGATCTCTATTATTAAAAAAATATAAATAATAATACAATAATTAAAACTTAATAGATAAATTGAACCTATAGAATTACCTCCACGTGGCACGTGGCCTCAATTAGTAAAATTAAAGGTGTCAACTTCACATGAAAAGGTAAAAAGAATAATTGTTTCATTTCTAATCACGTAATCTTTACTTAAAAACCTTAAGATAACTTGGCGGGACCTATATAATAAGAAATGGGGAAAAGGATTAATGTCAATTATTCTTACACCTTTGATATTAATTCTCAGTTAAAGAGAAAGAAGCTATAGGTATATCCTTCACTCCTTACGTTGATTATCAATTTATATAAACATTCTCTAATCTTTCATAATCATTAACAAATATAATTAGTTCCACTTGAGGCCTTTATAAATTATATATATATATATATATATGAACTTGAAGGAGGTGAGTTATTGAGATGTGAAATTACAGTTAGATTACCAACAAGTACAACCACTAAATTGTATAAAATTCAAACAATTTTTTTTTTTTTAGAAATAATTAAAGACCTTCTCCGGTATACCAACATACTGGTAAATCATATTTTCTATCCGTTAAATCTGTATAAAATCACATAAAAATTAAAAAATATATAAATTCAACGGTTAAAAAAATTTAATCATTCTCCCAATTAGTATATATGTAAAAATAAATTATATTTCTTTTTACTATCGAATACTCTTGTGGAAAGTCATGGGTGTGGACTACAGCGGCATGGACCATACGAATGACAACACAAGGACAAACAATGCCTCCACATAAGAAGGAATAGACAAAAACAGCTAAACAATTCAATTGTCATTAGTGCTGTGTGTATTCCTTTCCCATAGTGGCAGTTGGGAATTAATACAACAGTACTATGGTTGTTTGTTGTTTTTTTATTTTCTTTTTCTTTTCTTTTTATAACGTACAGTTGTATATGTTGGCCTGATAGAGGAATTAAATACTGTTTAAATGCAACGACCCCAAGTAATAATGTCTCATAAAGGCAATTTGCAGGACATATAGGGAAAACTGTCCACATATAATAAAGTATCAAAAACTATACATCTATCCTTCCCTTTCCAAGCCTCTTGCTTTCCAGGCACCATAAATTGCCTAAAATATGTCCTTAAAATGCTACCTATTTCACCTACTTCCCTTTCCTCAGATCGCATTAAATAAATTAATATTCGGAGAAATGTTTCAAACCTACGTGTTGTTTGGTCATCATATTTACTACTTTTTTTTTTTTGTTGCTAAAACATCACATTACTTTTTTAATAAAGAAAAGAAATTTCATTCAACTCAAATAAATATTACAATTACATATATTCTTATAAAAATATCGGTTATAATAAACAAGACAATCTAACTGTTATATCTACCAAAAAGATATAGAGTATTTTTTTTTTCATGCACACTCTATTAGCACATGTACTTAATTCCACAAAGAAAATACAAGAAATAAATGTTTAACTTTGATACAGTAAATATACTGTCTATGTCGTTTTTTGTCCGCCTCTAGAACTGACACTCAAAAGTACTTGCATATATATATGACAGGAAATTACCAAAAAAAAAAAAAAGAGAAAAACAAAAACAAAAAACAAAACAAAACGAAAAAAGAAATAATGAATCACAATCAGGGTAAATTCTATTTTGTGCCGAAGTACTGGTCTCCACTATAGAATGTAAAGATACAAGAACGGTCGGCCCGGCCCAGCTTGACCTATTCTTCTTAGACCCACGTGAGTTGCGGCCTGGGCTGGCCCAGTCCACAAATTTCGTGGGTTGTGACGGGCCGGCCCATATAAGAATGACATCAGCCCAACCTACATCACGGGTCAATTTTATGTGGGTCAGGCTGGGCCATGCCGCATGTCAGGATGGGTCGTGCCATGAACCTTGAATAAGCTGGCTCATCATGGGTTTAGATGGGTAGCCCATTCAAAACATACAATTTTTAATTTTTTAATTTTTATTTTTTTGTATTTTTAAACAAGTTAACAAAAAATATAAGTTTAAATAATCAATAGAAATATGAAAATAGATATTTTATTTACGATTACTTCATTAAATAAAAATATTTCTAAGAAAAATTCAGTGGAATAAAACCTTGGTAAAAAAAAAGACTATAATCAGGATAATTATACATAAGATGTTGTAAGATGTTGACAAATTGCTAATAAAAAGAAAACAAAATGAAGATATTATGGAACTAGATGAGTTGGATTGGGTTGGCCCATTATGGGCCTAGACAAGCCGAGCTGGGCCAGCCTATTATGGGCTTAGACGGGCTGGCCCAGCCCTGCCCAAGCCCGACCTGACCCATGATTTTTCATGGGCCGTGCCAGGCTGGCCCATGGGCCAGTATATGTTGGTCCAGCTTAACCTATCAATATTTATGGGCTGAGTCATGCCTTAAACAGTGTCAGGCCGGCCCCATCTCTAATAGAATGAGATCTATTTGTATGTATATATTTTTGTATTTATTATGAAAATACTAAGACTAAAATAGAGGAGAAAAAATAATAAACAAATCTTACCAGAGAAATAATTCTCTAACGATCTTCCTCTCCACTCTTCAGTGTGGAGATTTGGAACTAACATAAGAAGAGAAGATGGAGGGGGGAAAAGAAGGATTGTCGACAACGGCTAAAACTTTTTTTTTTTTTTTTTTTTTTTTTTTCGCTGAATCAAAAGCAAAAACTTATATGTGACTTGCCCAGTCCACATACTTTCAGCAAAGAAAGAAAAAAGCAAAAAACAAGCATTTATTTATATACTATTTTATATATTGGCAGTACTGGTAATTTGGCATGAAAATTAATTGAGAGACACTTCCTCTAGTAACAAAGGAAACATGATATAATCCTACTCCACAGTCCACACATGTTTGGTGGTCTCCGATCCCAAAAGCAAAACACATATACTATAGCAGTATAACATTAATATCACATTAATTAGCTAGTACCCCATAGATTAATTAGGGCCACCTATCACTATATTAAATAATATAACATTTAACATATAGTAATGCATGCATGAGATGATGAGAGTACGTCCTATGATATTATCAAACAGCGTACGATTAAGCAATAACAAACATCACCATGATTTCCAAGATCAACAATACGAACTAATTCACATCCTAGGCAAAATAACAGCCTTGAGAGGATTCTTCATGACAACCGTGAAGGCAAACGTCTCGGTCGGATCCGGCAGGGCGTTCGGAACCGGCAACCACTTGAAGGCGTGAACCATCTTGGCCAGCAGCAGGTTGATATGCAAAGTGCCCAAAGTCCACGCAGGGCAGATCCTCCTCCCGGCGCCAAACGGCACCATCCTCACTCCCTTCGTCCCCGTCACGTCGACGTCGACCCCGTCGCCATCCAAGAACCTCTCCGGTCGGAACTCCATCGGGTCCTTCCACATGTCGGGGTCCTCCGTCAGCCACGCCGTGTAGAACTCCACGCTGGCGTCCGAAGGCACCGTGTACCCGCCGAGCTTCGTGTCCTTTACCGCAGCGTGTGACAACACGAAGTGGCTCGGCGGGTGCCGCCGGAACGTCTCCTTCACCACCGCACCGAGATAAGCCATCTTCTCAACATCACTCTCCAAAACGACACCGTCTTTTCCAACGGTCTCCACAATCTCCTTGTAAAGCTTCTCCTGAACGCTGTGATCCGTCACAAGATGAAACAGTGCCCACTCCGCCGCCGTTGCACTTGTATCCGTCCCGGCATTTATGATCTCGGAACAAAGCGTGACGAGCTCTTCCTCTCCCAATCTCCCTCTCCCGGGCGCTTCGAGATCGAAAAGCGAATCGATGTACGCCGCTCCGACGGGGCTCACCATCTCCTCGTCGACTTTTCCTCCGCTCTCAATGAACTTCCTCCGGTTCCTTATCAGCGGAACCAAACACTCCAACTGCTTCCTCCTCAGCTCCTTCGCTGCCCTCACTTGCCTCCGGAAAAGCGGCGTCAAAACCGGCAAGAAATCTGGAAGCTTCGGAGTCGTGATCATCATCACGTCCTTAAGCACGCTCTCGATGTGTCTGATCCTTTCCTCCGATATCTTCGCTCCGAAGCAAAGGCATATCAAGACGCTGCAGATCGTCATGCGACAGTTGCTCATGACCTCAACAACGCCGTTTTCCAAAGCCTCCTTTCGAAGCCGCTTCATGTGGTTCTCCATAGCCCAGCTTCGTATCCAGCTGCACTGCCGTATCCTCGCCGGGTTGATCAACTCCGTCACGAAGTTCCGCCGTAGGGCCCGCCAGAGCGGGCCGTACTGGGCGGAGTTGATGGCGCATTTCCCGACGCTGAAGATGAGGCGGATCGGGGAGTCGGCAGGGCGGCTGGCGAACTCCGGGCCGCGCTGGACCAGGGCCTCGTGGATGAGCTCGGAGCTGGTGACGATGATGAGCGTTCGCTGGCCCATTTGCATGGTGAAGATTGGGCCGTACTTTTTCCTCAGGTCGCGCATGAGGAAGATGAATGGACGCGGCTGGAGGATGACTTGTATTAGGTTTCCGACGAGAGGCCAGCCCGGTGGGCCCGGCGGGAGATTCTTTGGTCCCCCGCCGGTGACGGACCAGTATTTCCACCATAGACGGAGGAAGAGGAGAGCCGCGAAGAGGGTAACAATATCGATGATCTCCATTATAATGCAAGTGAAGAAGACGAAAAGAAGGTGTGTAAACTGAAAAAGGTGGTGAAATGAAGGGTGGTTTATAAGAGATAAAAAGGGAGCGTTTATGGATTGGTTGGGGTGATTCCGCAATTGAATGGGCTCTATCTACCAAGGCCAATCGTATTCAATTACTTGTTCTGACACATACAATAGCTGTTCGTACGGACTGCTAGGGTTAATTACACTAGGGTTAAAAAAAAGACTCTGCTTCGTGTTTTATTGACTGTATATAGTCAATGAGCTTCTTGATAGGTGATTTTTATCCTGAAAGGAAGCGTCTCACAATGTTTCTATAGATGGCTATATAGAGCCCGGCGATTCATCCTGATTGTATATATATCCACTATTAGATTATTTGTATTCGTTAGATTTCAATATATTTTCGTAGTACTTTGTTTGATTTTGATATGAGATGATGTTTAATACACATTGCTTATAGGTTGCTTATTGGTGTTTTTTTTTTTTTTTATTTTTTTTTTTTATTTTTATCTGTGATCTGTAAATCTAAGACTCAATACATAATTAATTGAACTGATCACACACTCACCTAACACCAACTAAGCTAGCTTCAGTTGAAAGCTTATTAGTGTTTGGTAACGATTAAAATGTATTGGAGCTCATGAATTTGTTCTATGTGTATAGACTGGAAATTTCCAAGTTCTGATTAGATAGATTGGAGGGTGAAGAAGGACGAAAAGGGATAGATTGGTTACATAGGTAGGGCACTGGGTTGGTTGTGTTTGTGTCGCGACCCCAAGAATAGGACTGTGATTATTGAGATTTAATTTAAAATTTAATTTAATTAAATTAAATTGTTTAACAAAATCATAAAAATAAATACATAAATATTAATATAATTTGTTCTGGAGATTTTTTTTCACAAATAATATTTAAAATAGTCTATAAAGTTTAAAAAATAGTAAATTTAATTAAATTAAATTGTTTAACAAAATCATAAAAATAAATACATAAATATCAATATAATTTGTTCCGGAGATTTTTTTTTCACAAATAATATTTAAAACAGTCTATAAAGTTTTAAAAAATAGTACAACACTGAGACAATGTCTACCAATATAATTTATATATAGAAATACAATACATCTTAAAATTAAAACTGTAAATTCAAAATAAACGTATATCTTCAGACCGTGAGTTTATTTATTTACAATGTTTTATAAAATTATATGATCGGTTCCAGGTGTATGTCTTTAAACCGTAAGTACCTTTATTTACAATATTTTATAAAATTATATCATCGGTTCCGGATGTATGTCTTCGGACACCCAAAACCGATCATCCTTTTTAGATAAAGGAAATACTCACGTAGTAGTAGAAAAATATATGTATAATAAAAATATGTAGAGCTATAACACCACTAAGCAAGAAGTGGAGTGGATCCGTACGGGTTTTGGGTCCTGCATCAAATGATACGATTCCCATATCCCGATCTCTGAGGCCACACTGCGTTTTAGTATTTCTTAAAATATTTCATTTTAAGAAATGATATTTTTTTTTAAAATCTCATTTTTAAAAATGATTGGAAAGTCAATAACATTATTCATGTTATTCCTTTAAAACTATTTTCTTTCAACATGTTAACATTTTCATTGGCTAAAACCATTTAAAGTAAGACTAACAAGGATATGGAGAAGAATATCCTACCTTTTAACAATTTAATCTACAGATACCCTCACGTTGTTCAACCGTCTATTCTTGAAGCTCTACGGCTCGCTCTGAACCTCAATTCGATTCACCTTGATTTGCGTGCATAGTTCGGTAGACTTTTTAACAGAGTTGAATTGGCACAAACGGAGGTCATCGTAGCGTTCAGCACGTTGAAACGAGTGAGGATATGGTCTTAGATCTTCGATCAGACGTCAGGAACCTCAAGAACTGAGACACTCCAGAATCCAGCGGTGCCAGCGGCGGCGATAGTTGCCGGATCATATTTTTTCGGCGGACTTGGGTCCTTCCCCCCCCCTAAATCAACCATTCTAAGTTCAATGGCACTGTCAATTTCATCCAATTCGTCCCCTATCTGCTCCGATCAAACCCAAAAACGTCGGCAATATCCGGCGACTTTGATCTTAATTCTCCGACTTTGGAATCTCAAAATTAGTTGAGGGATTTCATTACCCGTTATCTTATGAGCATTTAGACACCAACATTACGATAATCCAACGGTTGGATCATTGGAACCACAACTTATCTCCTCGGATGGCGGCGGTGGCTCCACTTTCAGGCAAACGGTAGCGGGACCGTGAAATTGTCATAGGGGTTTTGTTCAGCGTTCTTCTCTGAGTCCATTGACACTGGCAGTGTAAAACGGCGGTCGGCAAGGAGGTGAACGGCGGCGGCGGCGGCGGCGGCGGCGGCGGTGGTGAAAACTCCGACAACCATGGACGGTGGTGCTATGGCCAGAATCGAGTTGTGAAAAAGGATGGGTTTTCTTCGTCTCTTCGAGCTGAGCCCATAGGAACCGGAATTACTCCGATCGGAGGTCGGACGACAAAGTTACGACGGCGAAAAAATTTGGTAGTTTTCGGATATTTCGCCGATGATTGCGGCTGTTTCCGGCGGAGATGGAGGTAGTGCGGCATATCAACGAGTCTAGCTCGTCAAGAGCTTTCCGATGGTGTGGGCAGTGTTGCGAAATGACACCGAAATCTCATCGGTTGTAGGTGGCCGGCGTGGAGAGAGAGTAAACGTGGGAGAGAGCGAGTAGGAGAGAAAAAGGAGAAAAAGGAAGAAAAAGGGGAAAAAAATGAATTTTGGCTTTCTATGTAAATTTAATAATTAGATTTTAAAGGTTAATTTGAATAAAATATGAAATGACTCGTTATTATATTTTAAAAAATTAGTTATTGACATTTAAAATTGTTTGAGAATAGCAGTGTTAATTTTAAAAGAATTATTTTTAAAGAGAAATAATTTTTTACATGATAATTATAGCTGAAATTTTTTTATTAATATTAAATTAATTAACACTAATTATTAAATTTGACTAATTAATCACAATTAATTTAACGTTACAATCTGCATCCACCAAAATTTAAAGTATTTTCACTAAAGGGGCATGTCTTTCATTTCTATCCGATCCTTTCCCACTTACTTGTAAGGTAAGGGCGTATTTTCAAAAGTACCCAGGTCCATAACATTTTCTGTGATAATTATTTGGCGATTTCAATACGGCAGTACAGGATTGTATAATCAGTATATTTTGTATTTTTAACAAGAAAATGTGTATGTGTGAATAAGAGGAAATCCTCCTACCATGGGGCAACCAGCACTAATGGGTGCATTTATAATTAACTCACGAATTTAATTTTGGTGAACCAGAGGAATATTGCTTTTAGAGTCTCGGCCTTTGAATATATTTACACGTAAAAATAATAGGTATTGACGAATAATTAAATTTTTGAAAATGGTTCCCAACCTAATTTACACATGTAATCTAAAGGTTTTGATTGATGGTCCATACGTGTAAATGTTGCTTCATTGGAGGCATACGTGAGATCTCCTTCAAATTAAGAGTCAGTTTGATAGAACTTTTTCTTTTGCTTTTAACAAGTAAAAAAAGATTTTTTCAGTAAGTATTTAGAATTAAGAATTTAATGGATCAAAATAAATTTTAATTTTTTTAATAAACAATAAAAGTGTTAGAATACAGTTTATAATGCATTAATAAAATTTCGGCACAAATTTTAGAGTCTATTAAGAAGTGTTTTTTTGACTTAAATTGTAAACTCTTTTAAAAAATTGAGATATTTCTGACAGAACATCTAACACTTTTAGAAACAATTTTTGGACTTGAGAGATCAAAAATACCTTTTAAGAAGCTCTCCCAACTAAGGGATTAACGAGATTTACATTTTGTTTCCTAGCAAAGGAGAGAAAAGTTAAATATATATATATATATATATATGTATATAAGCGATAGAGAATTTAATGATAAGGATAGCTTATTTGGTAAATAGTAAGGAAAGAAATGAGAAATTTGTACAATTATAATTTTATTAACCTACTTATATTATTTTCGTTTGAAAACAAGGTAGAAAAAAGTAATTTTGATTGTCTATTATTTGGTTTCAAGTTTTTCAAGGCTAGCATAAATTTTGGCCATCTTCACACAAATTATTTTATTATTCTCCATCTAATTACCCTTTCTCTACTTCCAATTAATCTTTCCTCATTTCTATCCTGCCAAACATGGTGGTAGGGTTAATAAAGTGATCATCAGTGTATATCCTATTGGAAAGAAAGTGAATGGATGATATTGCAAAATGAAAAAAAAAAAAAAAAAAAAAAAAAAAAAAAAAAAAAAAAACAAACAAAAAAAAAAAAAAACAAAAACAAAAAAAAAAAAAAAAAAAAAAAAGAGAGAAAAGCGTAAAACATTATAGGACAGAGAAGATATGGATCATAGGCATACTACAATTGGACTGACATGTAAATTTGAAAAGAAAGTGAATAGAAGGATGCATCTATAGTATTTTTTGACTTTTTTTTTTTTTTTTTGGAAAAATGATAAATAAATAATGAAGTGAGTGTGACTAAATTTAATTTTAAAATCTAGGTCATGTTTGATGTCAACAAATGTTGAAATCTGTGTACGTGATTTTGTCTAAAATGATCGAGTTGAATTAGTAAACAAAAAAGCTACCATATCATGTTGTCGCAATTACTAATTAGATAGAGATGTGCCAGGCGCGAATCTGTTCACGACCTTTAATTAGTTTTGCAATAAATCACGTGCTGTATTGATTAGAAGCTACAATTTCATTTTTTTTGAAAAAATAAAAAATATTATTATTATTATTTTTAGAATGTGATCTAGAAATGCAGTGATACATATTGCTGAATTGTTGTTGAACACTAAGGCAATTAACATTAATATTAATATTAATTTGGGGGAATGCTCACAGCTTGGATTTGTTAGGGATAACTAAACATGCATTCCCAGTTTTCCCACATTGGTATATTTTACGGAGAAGCTAACTAAAACAAATAAATTAACAAAAACTATTTTGTGAGAACATATGCTGGCAACGAATTAAGTAGGTAAGAGAAATTTATTTAGTTATTTATGTGACATTGAATAGGAACTTCGCTCCATACGGAATAAATTTTATGGCAGGCCGAAGGCAGTCCTTAATTAGGATAAATTATTTAGTAGTTTAAGTGTACCAATTATCATGTTTATGTAGTATATCCGTTCAATAGATGATTAATATTTAAAGATTTTCAATATTAATTATTTAGTTATCTTCCTCTCTCCTATAATAAATTTAACATTAATTGCTTTGTTACAGGCACATAAATATCTTAATTAATTAATTTCAATATTTAAATATCTTTATTCTTTATTATTAAGGATATATTGATCGCGTTTAGAATTCATCCCACTTTTATTTTTCAGTTTTTTGAGAAAGAAAAAATGAAAACGTTTCTAAAATGACGTTTGGCGTAATAAAGACAAAAAAACAGAAATGAAAAAGATTTTTTTGTTTAGTGTAAAATATGAGAGAAATGAAAAATGACTTTTAATCATTTTTTATTTTTTTATTTTTGTTTTCTCATCTCTCGAGCAGAGAGAAAAAAAAAAAGACATTAATGAGTTTTTTAACACTAAAAATAATCTCTTTATAAAACTACCAAATGCATTTTTAAAAATGATTTTTGTCTAAGATTGAAAACGTTTTCATTTTCATTTTTATATAAAAAATAAAATTATTTTAAAATGAGTTCTAAACGCGTTCATTATTTCTTACACTTAATCAATTTAGAAAACCAGAAAAAAAAAAAAAAAAAGTTTACGATTTATTGCTTATTGTATATGTAGTACGTTCAAGATGCGAGAAGAACTTTTCTTTATTCAAGTGTTTATTTTTCAAATGTTTGATAGAAAACTATTTATTTTCCATATTATATATGACTATGTATATCTTGCGTAAATATTTGATATCTATTCACAGAACTGACAGGTTATGCTATATATTTTGACAACCAAATTTGTTTGATAGCGCTCTTCATCACGAATAAATAAAAAAAAGTTATTCACTTTCAAGTTTCTAAAAATGATTATGAATTTAAAATATTATTCTTTTATGAATTAAGAGTAATATTACTCGATAATAGAAATTAATTAAGGTAGGAGCTTTAAGGGGAGTATTTATAGTAATTATAATTGAATAATAAAAGGGAACATTTATTAGGAGAGAAAAAGATGATTGATAGAATTAATATTGACAAATTATTCATATGCCAATTATTAACTAGATAAATATATCACTAAACACGATAATGTAGTACACCCGACAAGAAAGAAGTGAATGCTGGTAAAATAAATTGAAAGTAACTAGAGGCACGTAATTCATTGTATTATTTTTTTTTTTTTTTTTTTTTTTTTTTTTTTTTTTTATAATGCAGACAACAATTTTATTTATCTAAACAAACATTAAAATCATAGATCATAACAATCCATCACAATGACAAAACATCATACTTTGCTTAATTGCTTCTACTAAGGAACATAGATGATTTTTTTTTTTTTATTATTTTCTTTTACAATCTTTCTTATTGTCCTGTATGTTGTTCCGTAAATTTGGCAAAATGAAACTCCAAACAAGAAGTGAATCTTTGACTTTCAAAAAATCATCCACCTATCTTTTGAGTTGATACGATGAGGAACACGTTGATGTTGATCTTTACCCGTGTAAAATATTTCCGTATATATATATATATATATATATATGAATAAGTTCTCAATAGCTACATCTTCATCGATGGTTATCATTAGATATAAAAATTTAATAACGTAATGTAATAAAAATTTAATTTCATTAATTATTATAAATTTTTTAATCTATCTAATTCATTAAAACTGTCAAATTAATATTTTACAGTTAAAATAATGATATTTATTAATAAATGATTATTAAAGTGACTATTAAAACTACACTTAGTATGCATATGTGTGTGGGTGATATATATATATATATATTATACATATACTAAAGGAGAAGACAAGATTCACGGTTCATAGTACAGTGTAATGAACAGTGTATTTCCCGTTTTAGCCTTGTTTTTTTCTTCTGATGAAATTTTTATTCCCGTTATGTCCCGTTGAGTGTAAATTTACTATATTGCCCTTTAGTTTAGCTTTTTTTGTTTTTATTTGTTGTGACCGTTTTCGTCATTTACTGATGAAATTTTTATTCTCGTTATGTCATGTTGAGTGTAAATTTACTATATTACCCTTTAGTTCAGATTTTTTTGCTTCTATTTGCTGTGACTGTTTTGGTCATTTACACTCAGAATGAGTGTTTTATTTTGGCTTTTTTCGTTTGTTGCTTTTTCATTTGTTTTTGTTTCCTTCTTTCTGTAGTCGTTTATCTCTTTCTCTTTCTTTTGTTTTCTTCTATAACCTTCTAGAGCTCTTTTCTTTTTCGAGACTCAGCCTGAGTTTTTTTTTTTCTTTTTCGTTTGTTGATTTCGGCGATTTTTTCTTCCCTTCTTTCTGTAGTCATTTATCTCTTTCATTTTTTTGGTTCTGCAATCTTCTACAGCTCTTTTTTTTTTTCAATCAGATTTTTTTTTTTTTTTCCTTTCTTCCGTTTGTTTTCTTCTGCAACCTTCTAGATTTGTTTTTTTTGCTTGCACACTTAGATAGAGTAGTTTTTTTTTCATTCGTTGGTTTCTACGATCTTCTAGATCTGTGTTTCTTTTTCTTTGTTTCGGGATCTACTTTTCTCTCTTCCAATTCTTCTCTTCTGCATTCTTTTAGATCTCTCCATTTTTTTCCATTTTTGGGCCAGATTTCTTCGTTTCTCATATTTCTTCTTTATGCAACCTTCTAGATATTTTTGTTTATTTCTCGGCTAGATTTATTCATTTTTCATTTTCTTACTTTTTGCATATATATATTTTTTGATGTTTTATGTTTTATTTTTTTTTTTTTTTTTTTGGTTGTATATGCATGGTAATTTTTTCTTTCATTGCGCTATTTGTTAGCTTCGTCTTTCTTTTCGTTGATTATTTTTGTTTTGATTTCATGGGTTTGGTCATTTTTTTCAGATCTATATTCTTATTAACTTTTTTTAGGCTGTTTGGTTGTTTACTTTAGATCTATGTTCATTTTTTATGTTGTTTTGTTTATGTTTTTTAATTTATTTGTTATTCGGCTGTTATATTAGTGAAAAAAATTTAACCTTTTTTTTCATAATTTCAAAATTTTTTATCCATGTTATTTATTTTTTTCGTCCCTGTTTTTATTTACTATATTTTGATTCATTTGTATTAATTTGAACAAATCTCCAATATTTGTCGTGATCTAAATGTAATAATATTTATGTTAATCTTTTACTCTGACACTTGTATTTTTTTTTTATTTTTTCGCTTTGTATAATATGCACCCAAAATTTAACTGTCTATTCTTTATTGCTTACATTTTGCGGTGGTCTTCATGCAGTGTGACAGCTATTGTTAATTAATCATTACTTCTATTGCTTTCTATTTGTAGGGATTTGTATCCGAGATTAGGCAAAACATTGGTAACTTTCTGTATATATATTGTATGTTAATTTTTTACTCTTTCTTTCTCTTCGTCTTTCAGCTAATATTATCTATCATGTTCTATTCTCTCTGTTTTTTCACTCTTTAAAGACCTTAATGATACTACCCATTTCTTACTAACCTTACCGCCTCCTTTATATTCCTTTGCTCTATTTCTATTGTTCAGTAATTTTGGTTGCTTTTTTTTATCTATCGTTTTGCCCATGGTTCATTGAATCAGGTATTCACTTTTTCAATTTACTTTGGTTGCTTTGTTCTATAATATTAATTTATAATGTTATGTTTGTTCATTATATGAAATATTTTATACTGTACTTTACTTTTTTCCTTCTCTATTGTACTCTCAGTCATTTATTTCTATTCTAATTTGATTAATTGAGATTTCATATTTACAAAGTTTTCTAAATCTTATTAAGATATAATGTCCTTCTTTATCAAAAATTTGGTTTTTAATATCCAAATATTTTATTCTCTTCTGGTTATGATAATGTTATATTTCATTTGTTGTTAATATGTGCCGGGTAATTGTTATTACAGATATGGAATTCATTGATGTTGCCCTTATTATTTTTGACTTATGCCAAAATATTTTAATTTGTCTTTTGTTTTAGTTTTACTATATATTTGTATTTATAAAAGCTGCTCTTGTCTATGATACTATTTTGTACATAACTGTTTGTTTCCTCTGCAGTTTACTCTTTTTCTTCTTCATTGTATTTTTGGTCATTTACTGTTATTCTTAATCTATTAACTGACATTTGATATTTACACAACGTTCTAAATCTTATTACAACATAATGCCTTCTTTTATCAAAAACTCGGTTTCTTATATTCAAACATTTTATTCTTCTTCGGTTATGATGATGTTATATATCATTTGTTGTTAACATGTGCTGAGTAATTGTTATTACAGATATGGCTATCATTGCTGTTGCCCTTATTATTTTAGAGCTATGACAATATATTTTATTTTCATAAACTCCTTAATAATGTAATTGGTAGCCATGTATATTGCCAGATTTTGTTTCAATTACTTATGGTATATATTCTTTACAACAAATGAATATAACCTGAACCAAATGTATACTAAATTTTCTTACTTATGCCATAAACTCCTTAATAACATAGGTGGCAGCCATGTATATTGTTACATGTCCTATATATAAATCCATTTTGTACTTTCCTATTTTCCTTATCTGCGCTTGAGCAGTTTTTCCTTCCAGTCCACCTTTGGTCATTCACTGCTATTCTTATTTCATTCACTAACGTTTGTTGCCTGCGCTTGACTATTCTTTGTTTCCAATCTACTTTTGGTCATTCACTGCTATTGTTACTTTAGTGATTAACGTTTTATATTTATACATTGTTCTAAACCTTACTACAAATTAATGTCTTTCTTTATCAAAAATTTAGTTTTTTATATTCAAAAATTTAATTCTCACAATAATAATGTTGTTTTATTTTTGTTGTTAACATGTGCCAGAAAATAAACTACAAGTTTGTGTGAGGAAACATTAGAAGACGGAATCTGAAATTTTTCTCACGAGGGCATGAAATAACTCAAAATTCCAAATTTATGATGTAAGTGAGACATAAATTTGTATATAATTTTTTTTTACCTATTCTGTTATATTTATTTTCAGAAAGCAATAATAGATTTCCTTTCTTTCAATACATGTATAATAATACATATTATTGTTCATCAAAATATTACTTTTCTTTACTTCATTGTCGTTTGTCACCTACTAAAACAGAAAATATAACAAATAAAAACAGGAACAAAAAAATTGAATCGTATCAATGCAAATAGCTGCGCTCGAAACAGGAACAAAAAAATTTGGCCGTATCAGTGTAAATGGTTGTGGCCGAGCCCAACTTGACACAATCCAACAATTTTTAACATAATAATACCTTAACATTATACATGTTCGTTTGTAGTTTTTTATTCTAAAAATTTCAGTTGTTTTTATTTTACATTTTACTTACTATATTTTATCTTTCTTTCTAAATATGTTTCAATTGCTTTATTCTTATAGTTTTTGACTGATTCAATGTGTGTATGTAGCATACTAGTACAATTAAGTCTATTCTAAAATACATTTATTTTATTCTCTTTTTTTATATTTTGTTTTTAACATATTATAATCATTATGTGGTAATAAATTATTTCTCTATTGTGTCAATTCCAAGCAGATTTGGTCTTTTCTTATCTCCATATTATACTGCAACGCTTGAAAATCAATCATTCCCTACTCTATCTTCAGAGCAAAGCATCATTTCTATATATATTCTGATTTGGTTAGCTGAAATTTGCTATTTACACAGCATTCTAGGTATTATTAAAATTTTATGTCTTTATTATTTCAATTTTTATTTATGATATTAGATATGATTGCTATTAACAACACTAAATATATTTATATACTTTATCTATAATAAACTATATTTCTTTTACTTTATAATATAATATTGTAGGATACTATATATGTTTATAAACTATTAATTTCTTCTGATATTTTACTTATGGTATTATTATTACAAAATATTTATACATATATTATTTTTATTTATGAAATTCTATATTTAGTTTATATATGTTATATTGTTTTATATCATAATAATTTTATAATATTCATTCATTGATTAAAAAATTCTCATAAATATTTACTTAACATGTTATGTACATTTTATTTATCTTATTTGTTAGATAAATTTGTTTATTCTGTTTTGTCTAATATAGTAATCATGCTTATTCATATGCCATAATCTTTTCAAACATAAATATAAATTTTACAAATTAATTTTCTAAATCACAATGTATTGTAATACACGGATGGAGCCGAAGAAAAAAATAAAAAAAAAAGCCCATAAAATCTAACTACCGTGTACGTCGTATCATGTCATATATGGACGAGGATTCAACAGTTGTATATACTGATTACTCAAGTAAATCAAGTTCTGGTACAAGAGATTCATTCACACTGATCTCTCGATCCAGAGTTGATGTGATGCAACATATGTCCCAAACTGAAAGTGGACATATGCTACATATGTCTAAAACTGAAAGCCAACCTATGTAACAAATGTCTGAAACTGAAAGCAGATCCTCTAAACAAGTCCATGCATCAGCATTTGAAAACAACACACAAAATCGTAAATTTCTTACTTATACTAAATAATAAATTTTTAGAAGAAAAAAATTATTTATATAATAGTTTCACAAACTGTTCTAAATTTTTTTTCTTAGATGATACTAATATGTACATCGACTTTGGAAACTGTTCTTATATCTGCCATTAATGTGGTGCTCTTTTTTGGCTTAATGAACGAATCAAAAGAAGTAACCCATCTAAATTCAATCTTTGTTGTAGACAAGGAAAAATTAGAATACCTTTTATTAAACATATTCCTTCTATACTATATAATCTATTGGATTATTATGGAGGATCATTAAGTACACATTTTCGAAAAAAAAGTTAGAATTTATAATTCCATGTTTGCATTTACATCATTTAGGAGTAACATAGAAAATTTCTCAAAAAATTCTATCGGCCCTTATATTTTTAAAATAAGTGGACAAATACATCACCTGATAGGATCTCTTCTTCCAACTAATAATAATCCTCCTAGATTTGCACAACTATATATATATATATATATATATATGATACGGAAAATGAAATTAAAAATCAAATGGCTTCATTCTCATTTGAAAATGAATCAAAAGATTTAATAAAAATAATAATTGAACATTTAATTACAATGTTAGATAATACAAATAAATTAGTAAAAAATTTTCGAATGATAAGAGATAAATACGAAGAAGATAAATTACCATCTATGAAATTAAGACTTATAAATTGAAGAAATACAGATAATAATCATATGAATTACCAACTTCAAATGATATAGGTTGTTTAATAGTTGGAGATATTGGTGAATACAAACAAGGAAGAGATATTATAATTGAAGATAGAACAAATTCTTTACAAAGAATTATAAAATTACATCCATCTTATATGTCTCTTCAATATCCATTATTGTTTCCTTATGGAGGAGATGGTTATAGAATAGATTTAAAATATAATGTAAATAACTCAAATGACACATACAAAAGAAAAAGAATTCCTACGAGAGAATTTTATTGTTATCAATTACTAGAACATCAAAATCAAAGTGATATCCTATTTAGAAGTGGAAGATTATTATAACAATATGTAGTTGATGCATATGCTTGTGTAGAAGAAGATAGATTTGATTATATTAGAAAAAAAAAAAAAAAATTGAGATCTGAATTTTATCAAGAAATTCAAGATGCTATTACAAAAGGAGATACAAATGCACAAGCAATAGGTAAAAGAATTATTCTTCCTTCCAGTCATACTGGAAGTCCCAGATACATGATTCAAAACTATCACGATGCAATGGCAATTTTTACATATTATGGAAATCTTGCAGATAGACTTGATATTATTACAAGAGTTTTTAAAATGAAATTAGAACATTTTTTTATCAACAATAAAAAATGAAAATATCTTTGGAAGAATTGTAGCAGGTTAGTATATTTTTTCTAGATTTATGTTCTTTTATCAATAAATATTAAATAATATTATTTAATACTTATACTAAATATATCTAAAATAAATTTTCTGTTCAAATTTTGTAGATCTGTACGTAGTAGAATTTTAGAAACAGCGTTTGCCACATTGTCATTTCCTGTTTTGGTTTCATACCAACGATAAACTACATGATCCATCAAAAATTGATAAATTAATTTCTACAAAAATTCCTGACCTTCAAAAAAACAAAATAAAATACAATGTTGTTGCTGAATTAATGATGCATGGACCATGTGGAAAAGCAAAACCAACTGCTCAATGTATAAAAAATTCAGAATGTTCTAAAAAAATTTCAAGACAAATAAAAAATGAAACATATATCGAAGAAAATGGATATGTTAATTATAGAAGAAGAAATACAAATTTCTATGTTGAAAAAGATGACATTAAATTAGATAATAGATATGTTGTTCAATGTAATATAGATATGTGTCTTAAATATAATGCTCACATTAATGTAAAAATTTGTTCTCAGTTGATGCTTATAAAATATTTATTTAAATCTCTAACAAAAGGACCTGATAGAATAAGAGCAGTTATAGAAGAAAATATTTGTACAAAAAAGAGTGGAGAAATTATTTATGAAGAAATAGATGAAATAAAAAACTATATTAATTGTAGATACATAACACCTTATGAAGCATTATGACGCTTATATGAATATCCAATATATCATAGAAACCCAGCCATTTAACGTCTATCAATACATTTACTAAAAATGTAAAACATAACATTCAGATCAAACCAACATCTTATTGATACAATGAAACAACCAACTATTCATAAAACAACTCTAACAAAATGGATGAAAATAAACAAAACTGATATCAATGTTAGAAATCTAACTTATAATGAATTTCCAACTAAATATGTTTGGAATAGTAGGTATAAATATTGGTTTTCTAAACAAACAATACATACAATAGGCCGATCATATTATATTCATCCAAACTCTGGAGAATTGTATTATCTAAAATTATTACTAAATCATCGAAAAGGAATAACAAGCTATGAAACTCTTCAAACTATTGATAACATAACACATGGAACATACCTGGCAGCATATTATGCATTAGGTTTATTAGGAGATGATAGAGAATGGGAACAATCCATATTAGAAGCATCTTTTTGGTCTACATCGTCACAACTATGACATCTATTTATTATTATATTGTTATTTTGCAATGTAAATAACCCACTGAAATTACTTGAAAAAAATTGGAAACTTATGACTGATGATATCTTACACAAAATTAAAAAAAATTTTAACAACCCGTATTTTGAAATACCAGAAAATGAATTATATAATTTTATATTATATGAACTAGAAAAATTATTAAATCTAAATTCATCAACTTTAGCTCATTTTAATCTACCGCTTCCTACTGGTTCACTAATAAATGATTTAAACAATAAACTTTTAAGAGAAGAACTTAATTATGATATAAATAAATTGAAAATAGAAATTTCTTTATTAGTATAAAATTTAAACAATGAACAACGAATTATTTACCATAAAATTTTAGAATCCGTTATTGATAAACAAAACAACTTACTTTTTATTTATGTTTATGGAGGAACTGGAAAAATATATTTGTGGAATACAATTATAACAAAAATTAGATCTAATAATGAAATAATTCTAGTTGTCACATCTTTAGGAATAGCATCATTATTATTGCTTAAAGGAAGAACTGCACATTCTAGATTTCGAATACCACTATCAATAGATAAATTTTCAACATGTCATATAAAAAAGGGAACTCAATTAGCACATTTAATTGAAAAAACATCATTAATTTTATGGGACGAAGCACCTATGACTAATAAATATTGTTTTGAATCATTAGATTTACTCCAGGATTTACGAAACAATTTTGATCAACCATTTGGTGGAATGACAGTTATTTTATGAGGTGATTTTTGACAAATCTTACATGTTTTACCTACAAGAACAAAAGAACACATAATAGATGCATGCATAAATAATTCTTATTTATGGTCACACTTTCAAGTTTTAACACTAACAGAAAATACGTGATTAAAACATTTTAATACAACATCAGAAGAAAAAAAAAGAAATCAAAAATTTTTCAAATTGGACATTAGATATAGGCAATGGTACTGCTGAAGGAATAAAAGATTTAGAAAATGAAGATATTACATGGATAAAAATACCAGAAAAATACTTTGTAGATTTTGATCTAGATCCAATTGACAAAATGACAATATTAATATACGATAATTTCAAAAACAATTTTAATAACATTGATTACTTAAAACAACGCACAATTGTAACACCAAAAAATAAAACTACTGATGATATAAATAATTATATATTATCTTTAGTACCTAATGAGATAAAAACTTATTATAGTTATGACACAATAATGCCTTCATCAAAAAACATAGAAGAATTAAATCTCTTATATCCTCAATAATTTTTACACAATTTAAATTTCAATGGTTTACCACCACATGAACTAAATCTTAAACTCGGAACTCTAATAATGCTTCTAAGTAACTTAAATCAATCTGTTGGACTATGCAATGGAACAAGACTTATCATAACACAATTAACAAATAAAATAATAGAAGGACAGATCATTACTTCAAATATTATTTTTGAAAAAGTTTATATTCCAAGAATAGAAATGATTGTACATGAATCTAAATGGCCATTTACTTTAAAAAGATGACAATTTCCTATAAAGATATGTTACACAATGACAATAAATAAAAGTTAGGGACAATCTTTGAATAAAGTTGGACTATTTTTAGAAAATTAAATATTTAGCTATGGTCAATTATATGTTGTTTTATCCAAAGTAACTAATCCAAAAGGATTATATATATTACTTAATGATTCAAATAACAATTATCCTAGTCATATAAAAAATATTGTCTACAAAGAAATCCTTGTTAGTGTTTATGCCCTTAGGAATAAATGTAACAATTTTCTTTGAGACATTTTGACTATTAATAAAGATTTGTTTATTTCATATATCTATGTACTGTCCTCTTTATGTTCATAATAGTTGAATGTATGATAAGCAAACTGAAAGTCTGAGACTGTCATTCTAAATCTTTAGATCATGCATGTAATGTGAAGAACATGCGGAAGACAAGAATCTAAAGATGATAGTCTAAATCTTATGATCCACAATCGAGGGAATAAAGTTGGACGCTTTATTCATGTTAAGATTGTTATGTTGTCTACTTCCTAACGGAGACGGCTTGTCTTGGTTGTCAGGGGTGGGACTCCATGGGTAGATACATTGATATAGTTTCTAATGGTGAAATCTATATTGGATCGGACCAAAGATGAATTGTTTTAATTAATAATTCTGTTTGAATAAAACAATTCACTTTTGACAAATTATATGTTGTCATCTTAATCCTGAGATGGATGATGAACCTGTATACTTGACTTGTATCCTTTGATGTACTAAAGGGAGACATCCTGACATTATGTAAAGGTACGCTTGCCGGTGCACTGGAGGTATGACTCATGTATGCGTAGATTCATTATTCATAGATAGTGGAATCCATAGCTACTATAAAGAGTCAATGATATCCTCTTATGCATTATCAGTGGATTAAAAAATACGAGCGCTCGGCCATTAGACTACTCTGTGTTATCTAATGGTTTACTATTTGTAATAGTATGAATAGTATTTTTCCAATGGTATGATAATGGAACATAAGATAAATGTAATCGGAAAGGTAAAACGGAACTTGACCTCAAGTCGATTATGGATATCCTATGGGGATGATATACTAATATATTGAGTCATGGACTAGAGCTAATCAAAGCTTTGTAAATACGCTATATAAATTGAGAGTGCAGCTCTAGGCTTTTAGTGGAATAACGCTAGAGTTTTATAATCATGAGACGGACTTGTTGGTTTACAAGTAGCGTTGTGATTATAGGAGCTTCCCTTTGCTAGCTCACATAATTTCCTGTAACGATACGGTGTATTTCCTATATATTGGTAACTTGTGTTATTTCCTTAAAAGAGGTTCAAAGTTAATTCATGAGTGATTTATCGGGTGAATTAATTGATAAATTGATTCTAGATAAATTGGTTGAATCATTGTTTTAAGAGTTGTTTAATATGGAAAGACTATTATATGACTGTTTTGATCAGGCAATTTCTCTATTGGGTTGTTTGAATCAAAACTGAGGTTCTATGCAAGTTTCCCGTATTGAAAAACTAAGAAAACATTTTTTGTTAGTGCAAACCGGTCGACCGGTCCGATCGACCGGTTAGTGAAGACAGGTCGACCGGTTGAGTATAACGTCTTTGTCACCGGTCGACCGGTTGCAACGTAAAATGCATGTTGACGTGGCAAAATCGACTCTGGATGCGATTAGAACTTTGTGAAACCTAATTGTTACGGAAGTATGACTTCCTAAACACTATAAATAGCCTATTAAGTCACATTACTCATTAGATCACTGGAGAGACTTTTTGGAGGCTATTAATAAGAGATTTCAAGAGGAAAAATTGTTTAATTATCAAGAACAATTTTTCTTTGGCTCTCTTGTGATTGGAAGGAGATCAAGAATACCAAGAGGAGATTAAACGACGTGTGCCCACCCGCACACCGATCGTGGAAATGAGAATAGCAAATAAGACCAGTTGGTTGAGGCTCTTCCGGTTGCTGTTTGGAACGCTTTGATCTGTCAAACATGCAGTTTCCTGAAATCTCAAAAGGTATGATTTAGATCTTTAGTATTTATGTGTTCTTCTTTGGCTTTGACGTTGATTAAAATTTTTTAAATTCCGTTGCGCACTCGATGCCATTATTTTCCAACAATCCTACATAACATCACATAAATAAATACATAAAAAATATATACTATCTTATATTCTTTATAATATTAAAATTTTTTGAGTATAACATTTTTAACAATAAACTCAATACAAATATTTATCATTATAACAACATCTTATTTACTTTTTTCAGGACTTACAGAAAATGACAACACCTATTTGTGCACTAAAACCAAATGAAGTGTATGAAACAATACAAGCACGAGTATGTAGAATATGGACAAACAACGATTTTGTCATAAGACGTCTGATAAGCCTTGATTGTATTATGGTTGATGAATAGGTACTAAAATTTTAAAATATTATAGTACATATTATTTTATATAACGTTTGTTAATATTGAATAAATTTTTATCTTTATTATTTATTTACAGCATGAAGCAATACAGGGAACAATTTAAGCACGTGATTCGGACTATATTTCTCAAAAAATTGAACAAGGCAATATATACAATATTAGTAACTTTATGTTATTGAAAATAAACCAACATACAAAGTCGTTCCACACAGTGCTATGATCCAATTTGCACGAGCAACATCCTTTACTCCACTTATGGAAGACGCACCATATATCCCATTTCACAAATTCTACTTCATAGAATTCGATCAGCTATATCAAAGAATAAATAATACTGAGATATTAACAGGTAATATATGTTACTTAATTTATTTTATTTTTATTACAAATATTTCTTGAATATTTATTTACAAAATTTCCCTGTTTATATATAATATTAGATGTTATTGGAATATTAACAAGTGTCCAAGCACTCGAACATACACATGTCAGCACTAGACTAACAACACGGCGATCTATAACGATACAAAACGTCAAGTACAATAAATTTATGCATTTTTTCCTCACATTCACTATTCATTACAACTATTTAACGTGAATACAATATTTTTTCACTTTTATGATTCAATTTTATTAATCATTTTTATGAACTACATTTTTTCAACTGAAATGAACAACTACAGGTAAGCTTATGGGGACATAAAGCCGATCAATTTGATGAGAATGTACTTAAAACACTTAAGGCACCAGTTGTGGCAGTTTTCTCAGCAATGTTGACGAAGCAATATCTAGGTATTTTTAACATTACTTTATTATAACATTTTTATATACATATATAAAAAAATATAGCATACATTTATTATTTACTCTATTATATTTCTAGGTAACTCATATGTTTCGAGTACATCAGCAACAATTTTCTATATTGACCCAAACATCCCAGAAACAACAACATTAACGACAAGGTAAACATATATATATATATATATAATATATTCTAATAAATTTATCATATTACATAATCATAAATTTTATTTATATTTTCCGTAACTTATTCGTATTTTTATACATACAGATTTTCCCATCAAAATCAACAAATTGAATTCCTACCACTGCCAAAAACGCCTATCCAAACAATTGAAGAACAAATATCAGCAAACAGAAGAACAATAAACGAACTCAAAACATTGGATGCACAAAATAATCTGGTTAGTACTATTAACTTTCCTATTATTTTTTTACTACACTTAGTAAAAAATTTAAAACCACAATATTCTACTTTTTATGCAGGGTGGAAAATTCACTATAAGAGCGACCATAGTAAACTTTTCAACATCTCAAGGATGGTTCTACAATTCTTATCCCAAGTGTTATCGACAACTAAAACAGGCAAGAATAAGTTGGTGGTGCGACGGTCATGGCCACATAAAGTCAACACCATCTCCATGGTAATTAAATTTATTACCAAATCATTTTTATTTATTATATATCTTTATTTACTTTAACGAGAAATTAATAACATTAAAAAAATATTTATATATATTTTACAGGTATAGATTGATAATCTAAATTGAAGATCATACTGGAGACATGAAAGTTATCACTTTTGGCATAACCGCACAGGTATTAATAAAAAGACTATGTTCTGCACTAGCAATTGACGAAGGCTTTACCGATCCATTTATAATACCACCAGCTATTGATTAGATCTGAGGACAATAAAAAATCTTCCACAAGTCTTCTTTCAACAACGAGGCACCCAAATGAGCACATTAATTTCCAAAATATTTGAAGACATCCATGTTCCATCGTCGCCACCAAAACAGTTAACTGCAAGAACAGAAGATCCACAAAGGTAAATAATGTTTTTTAAATTTTTTATCAACTATACATAAAAAAAAATATTTATATTATATTGATCACAATTTTAAAAATCTTCTCATTTTTCGGCCCACATGTAATACCATCATCACAGCTATCAACACCAACCACATTTGATCCACACACTCCAACACCGAAAAAACCTGGTCAAGGCAAGCCACATTCAACACAACAAATATTATCAACTAATTTTAAAACATATCTACAAATTATTCTATTTTTTCAACCTTGAATCAAGAACAACAAGACAATCTGCAAAACGTCCAAAAACAAGGTAATATAAATATTTTTATAATATTTATTTCATACTATATAATTTAACCATCTTTATTTTTCTTAACGCTTATATTTACAATCAATTTTTCTATATTTATATTTGCAACTGAAAAAAATGAAATGTTTAAGAACCACAACATCATTGTTTTTTATTTTGTACAATCTGTATATATATATATATATATATATATATATATATATATATATATAGAGGCAAAGTCTCCAATCTAGCATTGAAACTTGTACATTTCTCTGTAAAATATGTATATTTTTTTCTTTAGAACGTGTATATTTTCTCTTAAAAGATGTACATTTCCTTTTATAGTAAAATATACAATATGTACACATTTTAAAGAAGAAATGTACACATTCTAAAGAAAAAATGTACATATTTTATAGAGAAATGTACAAGTGCCGTCTGCAGTCCGGATACCGGACTGGAGACCATTCATATATATATATATTATATATAATAGTATTATATTTGTTGTATAAATATGTTTATACAAATTTTATATCTATCATATAATACAATATTATATAATATATATATATAAATATATTTTAAATACAACTATCATATAATATAATATTATATTCCGTAAAAACGCGTGAAATACATACACGTATTATCTATATGCCAGCTTTAAGTTTACGATTAATTAATGCCGACCAGTTTACGAGACCGTACTATATTTATTTGTATACATATGTAATCAACAACTTTTTCTGGTACGTCAGCTGATATTAATATTTTTAAGAGGCTAAGTAGTTGATATATACTGTATGGATATTAACAACCAAAGCAACTTTATATACTGGTGTCGTATACAATGGTCATTGATAAATTAATCAGATCACGAAATTTGGGTTTAGATAGCTCTACTATACTAGGAAATTGTAATACACCTCCGTTTATTTCACTTATTCGAGTTTAGAATTTGAGTTTTGCTACAGTAAAAAGCTCTCACAAACAATCACATCTAACTTTTTTGTTACAGTAAAAAGCTCTCACATAAAATCAAATCTCAACTTGAATTAAAAACTCGAATTAGCGAAGTGAACGGGTCCTTAGATAACGATTGTCGAACAGTAAGTTAATTTAATTTTTGAGTAAAAGGTTTTTTTTTTTCTTTGGTTTTTTATGTTTTTCGAACTTGGGGTGGGAGAAAATGGAAGACAGTGCATATGATGTCAAGTAAAACAACATCTTCTAATTTACAGCCAAAAATACAATCTAGAAATATTTTTTATTTTGTTGGTGGCTCACGTGAGTTGATCGGAAGGAATCTATATATCAATTTAATTTATAACTAGATGCCCAATTAATTTTAACTGTGAGCCAAAAGAAGAAAGTTTTATCAGCGAGTCAAGAAGTTCGTATGATGTATAATTTGACACCAACTACTAAAGACACAAGCCAAGTGCTCACATTAACCACTCTCCAAATTAGTTGCACAATGTATCTTGGATGGAGCTTTGATTCTTCTAGCAATATCTACAATGATTTGAGGATGGTAATATTCCCAACAAAGATAAAATAGTTCGCGTACGAATCCGTGAGAAATTGAGAATTTTTTTTAATTTTTTTATTTCTGTTTGTAAGGATTAAAATTAGGTGTCCGGTGCTTGAGTCGCATAATCACTAGCATAATAATTATCAGTGCAGATATTAAATTTTGTATCTCTCGGACTGAAACTTGTAAATCTTACAAAAAAATCTATAGTTTACTTTTTTTTTCCTTGCATATATAATTGGCCTAATTTTCATTTCAAGTCGACTATTTTCATTTCTCGTTTACAAAATGAGAGCCATAAACTCTGCACTTTATAAAAAAAAAAAAAAAAAAAAAAAAAAAAAAAGAAAATTTTTAAAAAAAATTAAAACTACTTTAATCACAAAACGACAAATAAACTGCCTATGACAATATGAACTAGTAAAGTATCCGTGCTATTGCACGGATGATAAAATTAAACTAAATAATGTAATATTTAATTACGAAATATTAAGTATGCAGTAATATATTATAAAAAAAAAAGAGTACAAAAATAATATTCAAAAGTTAAGAAAAAAAGTTACACATATACATATACATATAATTTTATTACATAAGTGTGTACATTAATTTACATATATACATATATATATATACAGTTTTATATATATGTACATACATTTTTTCCTCAACTCTTTGTTTATTCTACTTTCTGTGTTTCAGCATTTCTTCAGAGCTGCAATAAATAAAATGAAAAATAAATATTAGTCGACAGTGCATTATAAAATATGCACTGCAACAAAAGAGGGTTTTAATAACTTTTAGTTATAGCGTTTTTGAAAAAACGCTGTTAAAACTTATTTTGCTTGTATTTAATATCGTTCTATAAAAAAGTTAGGTTCTATATATATATATTAAAAAACCATGAAATATATATTTAAATATATATATATATATATACATACACATAAATGAAATATATATACATGAAATTTATGTTTTGTTTATTTTGACGAGTTTATTTTATATATATTTAAATATATATATATATATATATATATACACACACAAATTTTCAAATTTCTAAATTGGCGGTATTCAAAATTGCTTCCTCAAATTTTCAAAATCCCGTCCGCTCCATTCTCCCTTTTTTTTTTTTCCTCTGCTTGCTACTCAAATTCCCATACCAACAAAAGCTTCCCCACTCTGTCGAAAAGCCATTTAGCAGGCCAAGGAAAAAACGATCCGCTCTTCGCCCAAATTCCTAAATTTTCCACTTCATTCCCTCTTTTTATTTGCTCTTAGCCGGCGCTCCTTCTCTTCTACCGTTACAGTGCCCATCTCTCTCTACCTTTCTCTCTCTCCTTGCTTGATTTCTTCCTCGCGTCACGAGGACCTCACGGCAGAGAAAGAAGGTTGTGCGCTGCAGATGTCATCAGCGGCGAAAGAAAGCACGTGCCAGCCGCCATCGCAGGGCGTCGGAAACATTGTGGCTTCTTACCGGGAGAAAAGCCTTCCTCGTGTCACGCGAACCTCACGACGGAGAAAGAAGGTCGCGTGCTGCAGATGCCGTCGGCGGCGAAGGAAAGCGCGACCCAGCCGCCATCGTAGTAAAACGGAAACATCGTGGCTTCTTACCGGCAGAAAAGCCTCTCTTGCGGTGGGATTTAAGAAATTAGGGTTCAAGATGCAGATTGGGAGAGCTCTGAAAGGGGTGGGGGATTTATGCCTCGCCGACTTCCTCCCTCACGACAACGCCATTTATCGTGCCCATCTCTGCTCCTCTGCTCTTTCTCTCTCTTTTTTCTGTCGTTTCTCTCTAAACACCGCCGTTTCGTTTCTTACCAAAATGTAAATTTCTCTTTTGCAGATGACCTTCTCGGTTATCCCAACCTCCTCGGTGACCCAGGTTTATCTCCTCCTCGGTGACCCTGGTTTGCAAATGACCAAAATGTAAATTGCTCTTCCTACAATGGTTGCCAGCTGTCGTGGTAAAGTTTTTAACTTTATTCATGTGCAGTTACTTACTGATATACAAAGTCGGGGGATACTGGTTTTTTTCTTTGAGTTTGTGTTTTCTGAATTTCACTTTGCTTGTGAATTGCCTACTTTTAAGAAAATGATGGTTTTACTTTTTTTTTTTAATGGTACGGATAGCTTACTCTTGCACATGCATAATATATATATATATATATATATGTATGTATGTATAAGTGTATATGATGGAGGCATACAAATTCATTTGGTTGCCAGGTACTATTTAGCTTTGCACATTCTTCCTCATCATCGTATCCTATAGAATAATCTATTGCCGGTATAGTTCTTTTATTTGCTTCATACATATTCAAAGTTTTGTGATGTTCTTATGTGCTTGTGTGTTTTGATATGTCAACTTCGTTTGCTACTAATGAGGTGATGTGGTGATTCTTTATTGATCTCTTAATCTTATAACATTTTTAACGAGTCATGAGCTTTAGGTGTTCGTAAAAATTCCTCTGATATTGTAAAAATTCATCTAATATTTAGGAATTGAAATAGATCTTTGTAGTGCCACCTAGTTTGGTTAATATCTTGTGGAGGCCTGAAGAAGGCACCTATTTTGAACAACTTGATGAAGGCATACAAATTGATGGATTGCCACCTAGTCATTATTTTGCTGGCCGTAGTCCTTTATCTTTTAATTTGATGTTTGATCCTTGAGTCTTGATCTATATAATTTGATGTTTGTTATTATTGCATAGTTCGCTGGTTCTGCATCTATGCGTTATGGTTTGGTTAACATAGCTGTGGGGTTTGGAGGTAGTATGCTAGTATTGCATTATGACATGCTTCACTCTTAGAAAATTTGAGTGTTTTCCTTGTAGCGACGATTACATAATTTAATAATACACAAGACACCTTAGGGAAATTATGCAAACAGAAAAGCCTCAACCGTTCTTTTGAGTAATAGATGGGATGCAAGTCTGTTTTTTGATCGTATTGATCATAATGAATGCAACTGAAATTGTCTAGATGCTTTACATTATTTCTGCCAAGTTCTCATGGCTTACTTTCGTCTGTTATTTTCAGAGACGAGACAAGACTCTATTATGCTTTGGACCTTGGGGGCACTAACTTCTGTGTGGTGCGTGTACAATTAGGTGGCAAAGAAGGCCGTGTTGATAAACAAGAATTTGACTAAGTTTCAATTCCCCCCATTTGATGACCGGGTTGTCAGATGTTAGTATTTAAATGAGCAAAAGTTTCCAAATTTGTGTTAGATTTTCTCAAGACATTGAAGTATTTTGTAATATGTTGAGTGTTTTACCCCCATTTGATAACTGGATCTTCAGATGTTAGTAGATACTAAAAACAATTGATATGTTAAATATTTTTATATTTTAATTTAAATATTCCTATTTAAATATAAAATGTTGTTCAAAATTACCATCTATTTAAATAAATTCAAAAAGATATTAATAATAATTTTAAAAAACTATAAAAGTATGAACATGATAAGAAAAAAAAATTATTAATTTGTATTGTAATCAATTAATAATTTGTCAACAAAATTATAACCTTTATAAATTTGTCGTTGCATTTTATAATATTTTATAAAATTTACCCATTGCATTTATAATTATAATAATTTATAATATTAAACTACAGTGATGTATGAACATGTTTGCATGGCAATTTGATATTGGCCTCACTATATTTTATATGGCATGTTTTACAATGATGTGAGATTAAATAATAAATCATCCATTCAAAATTTAATCTCTCTATGGCTCATTTCTAATTACAACCTATAAAACAAATGAATAATAAATTACAATAATATTCTTCATCTTGTCTCCATGGCGTCTTCACAATTTTCCTTTTTCAAAATCCCTAAAATAAAAAAATGTTTCAAAAAAAATTTAAAATTAAAAAAAAAAACTTCTTTTTTAAATTTGGGTTGGGCTCAGGATAATCCCGAGCCCACCCTTTCTATCGAGGTAGGGCCAGGCCTTGCCTTGCACGGCATGGGTTGCCAAGACAGGTAGCCCTTGCGCGCTGCGCATGGGCTGCGGCCCTTGCCTGGGCAGGGCCTGCGGCCCCTGCCTGGGCAGGGCCTGCTGGCCCGCTAGGGTTTCAGAAAACCTTGGTGCACGCTAGGGTTTTTAAAACCCTAGTGTGCTACGCAGCCATTCCCAGGGGAGGGGCTGGCGGCAGCCCTAGTGACGGAGGGCAGTGCAACATGCGGCGGCGGCGCTCCAAACCAAAAAATTTTAGGAATTTAAATTACAAAATTTCCTATGTCCTTTAATGGCTTACATCATTTTCTAAAGAAAAATATAAACCACTAACTTGCGTAATTAAAAACCTAGAGTCAATCGATCGGGATCCAATCACAAATATATTCAAAACAATTTTGAATTCATCACATATTCATGTAAGATGCCAATATCAACACATATCATACAATCCAATCGCATAAACACAAATCATGCATGATCAAAACCTAGGCTCTGATACCAATTGAAGGATCACATTGTGATTTTTAAGTGAAATCATTTAAACAACAACAAACTTGTAGGCGAAAATTTCAAAAATTCACATATCATTTTAATTCCAAATTAAATACAAATCACAACGATAGATTCACGCATGATGTGTTTATGGAGAAAAGAATAAAATGACAATCATACCTTTAACATGATTGGATCAAATATAGCCGCAAGGATCTTGTCTCACTCTCACGTTCCGAGATGGAGAATTGCCATGAAACAAGATCGTTGATTTATGAACACAAACACACCAACAACCACTCGTTGATTCAAGGCTATGACTCTTAATTTTTAGGAGAAGAGAGTGGGCTCTTTTTAAAAAACTTAAGGAAACAAATTTTCCTTCTATTTTTTAATACCAAAATCCGGCCACACTAGAGGAGAGAAAATGAGTGAGGCGGGACCATCCCTAAATGGACCGTTAGTTCATAACAACCTCTAGAGTCGATTTGTCGAATAAACACTTAGACTGAAGTCCATTATAACCTCTTTTAGGAGCTAGGCAATGGGACTGAAGTGACCAAAAAGATGGTGATTGGTTACACTGGATGTGAAGACATCCTGTAAGGTAGACCAAATGAGAGGAGTCTCCATGCGATATGAGACTTCACGGATGCCACCCCTAGGTGGGACGTGTTACCATTTATGATCATAACACCTTAGATGAAATATGTTTTTCAAAAGGATTTTTTTCAAATTTAAGTATTTGCATTCATGCATCATACTTTTCTTAAATTTTTAAACAAATTGTCAATGGCACTTTATTTTATTTTTCAGCAATCATGTCTTTATCCTTGATTGCACAAAGTCTTAGTAAGAACAAACTAGTGGGTGAAAATTACGTTGATTGGAAACGTAACCTTCATATCGTGTTAACAGGCTTACAAGCATGTGCTCACCACCCCCTCCTTTTAGGCTGATTGAGGAGTCTACTCAAGAGGAGCGAGACGCGTACAATTCAAGAATGCATTCTGATGAGATTGCTAGGTGCTATATTTTAACATCAATTAGCAATGTGTTGCAGCAGCAACATCAAAACATGCTAACGACTGCAGATATGATTTACAACATTGCTGAAATGTTCAACAGCCAGGACCGTCAAGCCAAACAAGCTGTGGTGCGTAACTTCATGAACTACCGAATGTGCTATAACGTTTTCAATAACTCTCTTCGAATGCTATGTTTTCTTACTATTTTTAATAATAACGCTCCACAAAATGTTATTGTAGTGACAGTGTTTTTGATCAGCTACTAATGCTGATATTTCTTGTAGTGATGGTAAGTGAATTTTTTTAATAAAATAAGTGTTTTAGTATTAAAAAAAAAGTACCTTATTGTTTTTTTTTTTTTTTTTTTTTGAAGAATTAACAGATGAAGTTGATTCGTATTGGAACATAAATAATAAACAATAACTTGCAAATAAACTTAACAGAATCAATAGGAACAAATTTATATTAGCATAAGACAGTATATAAGCATATTAACAGCAAAACAAATTCACAGAAGCTGACATAATAATACAGTATATACAATATTTAAAACTATTGAGAAACACACGTAAGAATTACGAAAGGAATACTTGAGATGCAGTAGAGCAACGGACGAAATAGATCCAAGAGGAAAACAAAAAAAATAAATAAATAAATAAATAAAACTACCAAATAGAACAACAAAGTACTAAAAACTGAGCAGAAGAAAGAAAAGGTAAAACGGAAGCAAAGGAAAAGCTAAAAACGATAAAGAAGAAATGAAAACTAATATATATATATATATATATATATATATATATATATATATAAATAAAGAACCAATATCTGAAGAAGCTCCAATACATAATCCTACAAGGAAACTACCAATTAGTTAACAACAGGTGTTACGTAGCATGAAAACTACCGTAACGGACAATGAAACATTAAGCATCAGTTATACAGATACAAAAATTGAGAGCACTAGGAAAACAAGCGTCAAAACAAAAAGAAAACAAAAAAAAAAAAAAAAAAAAAAAACACAAAACAAAACAAAACTGGCTAAGAACGAAAAAGGGAATTTTTTTACCCAAAAAAAAAAAAATTTAAAGCTACGGGGATAAAATGAAAAAAAAAAAAAAAAAAAAAAAAAAAAAGCACCAAATTTATATTAGGAAAAAAGGAAAAAATCACAAATACAAAAAAAAAAAAAAAAAAAAAAAATGTTCAATGCCGTAAAAAAAAAAAAAAAAAGTAGAAATATCAGCTAAAAAAAGCAAAACCCTAAATAAAAGAGAAAAAATAAAGAAACCGAAGCTTTGTAAAATGGTACAGAGAAACAACGAAGAACAAAATAAAGCACAAAGGAGGGACATAAATTAATCGGAGGGAAAAAAATCAACAAAAGAAGAAAATAGAGAAATCAAAATCATTCGAGTGAGATTCGCACACGAAGAAAAAAATAGAAACAAAAAGTAAAAACTTCAAAGGAAAAAAAAATGGAAGGAAGCAAAGAGAAACCATCGAAGAAAATGCGAGAAGAAGAAAAAACCAGAAGTCTCAATTTAAGACAAAATACAAAAAAGTCTAGACTAAAAATTAATGGGTGCGTTTGGAATTAGTTTCAAAATGTTTTTATTTTTTGTACGAAAATAAAAATAAAAATATTTTTATTTTTATTTTAGAATCATTTTTGAAAATACGTTTGGTAGTTTTATTTTAAAATTATTTTCAATTTTAAAAAAACTGAAATCGTGTTTGGTGGTTTAATTTCTAAAAACATGTAATAATATTTAAAATAATAAATATTAAATAAATAATATTATTAAATATATTAAATAAATATTATTATTAAATATATTAAATAATAATATATTAAATATATTAAATAAATATTATTATTAAATATATTAAATAAGTATATTAATATAACATTATTAGAAGAAAACGACATGAAATCATTTTCGTATATATATATATATATATATATATGTTACGAGAAGAAAATGACAATCGAAGGAAATGGGGGGGGTGGGCGGCCAGGCAGCGGGGGCGGCGGCGGGGCGGCGGAGGTGGGTGGCGGGGTGGCGACCCGCGTGAGACGTGGAGGGGCGCAATCGCAGAGCGGGGGGCGCAGATTTGCAGACGGCGAGGGGGCCGTGCGATCGCGCAGACGCCCGGTGGTGGGTGGCGGCCCGCGCAGACGTGGGGAGAGGGGGGCCGAGTCGCAGCGTCCGGGGGGTGGGCAGTCGGAGAAGATGGCGGCGGGCGGTCGGAGAGGAGGACGGTGGTGTTCGCCGGATCTCCCGTCTCTTCTTCGGCCAGAGAAGAGAGAGAAGAAAAAAAAAAAAAAACTGAAACGAAGAATGAAGAAAGAAGAAGAAGAAATCGAAAATGAAAACAAAAAAACGAAAACGGCTTTTTTCTGTTTTCAAAATTCCGGAAAACGAAAAAGCCGTTTTCATTTTTGTTTTCTGACATAAACTTTGCCAAACACGTTTTTTACCCTCATTTTGAATTTTTTGCATTAAAAAATGTGAGAAACGGAAATAAAAATGGTACCAAACAGGGCCAGTGGAAAATAACAAACCCTAGAAGCGTCTTTCCTCCCCACCGAGAAGAAGAATAGAAATAAAAAGTAAAAGCTTCATAAGGAAAAAAAATAGAAAAAAGCACAGAGAAATCATCAAAGAAAATGCAAGAGAACGAACATAAGCAGAGAAACTTCAACTGAAGAGAGGGCATGAAAAGGCGGAGAGCAAAAGAGAAGTGGGAAATAGAACACCCTAGAATCTTCTTTCTTGAGGAAAAGACAAAAATGCACCCTAAAAAATATAAAAGGGGAAAAAGTCAAGGGTGAAAAGGTAAAAACAGGCAATAGAGGACAACGGGAAATTTTCTCCAAAGTGGGAAACAGAAGGGTCGAGACACTATTTCTAAGAACAGTAATTCTGGCTCCTTCTTTAATGTGTATACTAGTGAATTACATGCGCTTGCACGGATATGTAACAATTTAATTAATACTAATTTAAATGAAAAAAATGTTTGAAAACACACACATATAAATGTTAATAAGTCGCTGTCAGAGTATATATAATAAGTTAAATATAAATTATCTGATTTTAATGTATTATCTATGTAAATAAATTTATTGTAAATAAATCTAAAGTATTTATAAAATGAAACACTCAAAACTTATCTATGTCGTTACATAGCTCATGTTTGTATTTGAGAGAATTGGACATAACTCGAGTGTCTATCATACACAAATACAACTCAATTCTATATTCAACAGTGAAAATTTCAACGAAACAACAAACCTACTTCAAATAAGCGTAATACATTAAAATATTTGTATCTTAATTTTTACAATATATAATAAAGTTGCGGAACGGAAAAAGAAAAAAAATATATTATTTATAATACATTTAAATTAATATTCAAATAATATACATATTTTTATATTTCTACAGCTCTACTCTTGTATATGAAATTTTCACTTAGTGATAAATCGTAATAACACTGTTCCATCTTCAAATGTTGGATATTGTATAGGAAGCAACAAACATTGTTTATATATTGTTTATAATGAAACTGTAAATGTCACATAAAAATGTCCTTAGAAGGTATAGAAAGTAGGAAAAGCGCACGCAGAATGCAAATCACATGGATAATACAAAAGGAGAAATAGATGAAAAAAATATATATATAGATAGAGACATATAAAGAATATGGTTAAGGTATTTGCCTTTAATGGCTAACATCACATATTAAAATAACTGAAATAGGATTTAGCAATGTCATTCGGTGCCAACTCAATTGTTAAAGGATTTATGGAAAATAAGAAGGGAGAAAGAAATAGGGAAGAAAAGAACGAAACATAAACAAAAGAGTAAAAAGGAAAAATGGTTCACGTAGCTATCTTTTACTACTAACAACATATATCAGGAGTAAGTAAAAAACGATTTATGAATGATTGTTTTTGGCTATTAACAAAATTATTAGAGGATTTTTACTAAAGATAGAAAAAAAGAACAGACAACATAAACACTACAAACAAAGATAAGAAAGATAAGAGGGCATTTGTAAGCGTCACCGAAACCAATCGCAGAAGAGTGACAGAAATATTTGAGAACAAAAGAAACAAATCCCAGAAGAGTGATTGAAATATTTTAGAACAAAACGAAGATGAAAATATTGACAGAAATATGAAAGAACAAATAAAGAAAACCTAAGAGCTTCTGTTGAACGTCAAGAACGACAATAGGAAAAAAAGAATCTGTAGTGGTAAAAAAGCAAGGGCAAGACATTATCAAAAAAAGAACGTAGATAAAATCTCATAAACATAAAAATGACTAAAACTGGCGAGCGAACAACAGAGACAGGAGTAAAACAGTAAAACAAAAACCCTTCAGTAAAATCAGATAAAGAGTAAACTATTTCAGAGTAGAAAATAACAATAACAACACAAATCCTCACTAATCCGGACAACACCAAAAACTACTAAATCGTTATAAATAATTACTCGATAAATGGTTAAAGTAAAAGAAGATAACATCATCATCACCGTTAACGACATTAATGTGAAAGAAGAACATACTATTAACAAAACATGATAAGTAAAACAACATAAATCTTAAATAATAAGCTTGGTAAATCACTATAAACAGTTGCTTAATACATGACAACAATAAAAGAAAAATACTACATCATGACTGTTGTGTGGGAAAATGTGATGAAGACGTGGACCAACAAAATCACGACACGTGGCCACATTCGCTCTTCGCCAAACGCACAACTCTCGACGCTTCAATCCCTCAACATCAGCTGCAGAGCCTCAGGCCAAAGTCCAAATTAAGGCGACGATCCCATGTGGCGTCGACGGATTCTAACTGCCTAAATTAAGGCGTCACGATCCCTCGACTGCAGAGAAGGTCGCTCAAAAGGACGAAAGCGGCTAAGGCCGCACTAGGCGACGAGGGAAGCCTTCCGTCGAGACATGGCAGATTGCGTGCGAAGATAAGAGACCACTAACAGCATTAATGGCAAGTTTACAAACCGCCCTCTGGGGGACAGGAAAGCATTACGGAGACTCTCAGAGCCGTAATAGAAGACTAATCAGTTGAGTGAACAGTACTGATTAGTGGGCTATGACTGGGCCTAAAAAGGAGAAGCACTTGAGTGCATCTACCTGTGGAGGAAAATCCCCTGCGAAGGAAGCCCGAGTATATAAGGGGAAAGACCCCAATGAAGAAGGGGTCCAGAACTTTTCGAAGGAGAAGAAAAGAAAGAAGCAAGAGAGTTTGTTGTAATCTATATAGTTCCTCAAGTTATATAATATAAACAGTGGATGTAACTCTGATTTGATAGAGTGAACCACTATAAAACTTCTTTTGTGTTTTTTGCAATACAATTCACAAAATCACCAATTCTACCTTAAAATACATTAATCAGCCGGTAATCCAAAGGGTAACTTAAGGTAACCTGGCTGGTTTATTGTTGGCGAATTTCCACCGTCAACAATTGGCGACTCCACTGGGGACCGAAAGCATTCGACCCCTAAAAATATGAGCTGCAAACAGCCATCCACCTAAGGAGGAGCAGGATGGAAGGAGATTTGCGCCCAGACGGAAATGGAGTTCCCCCTCCTGACGCACCCCGGCTGGATCCAATGCAGATGCAAGTCCAACTGGCTGCTTTGACTGAGCTAGTGCGTGGGCTAGTGACCGTAGTGGAGCGACTGGACGGAAGGAACTCCATGCCACCATTAGAAGATGCCCCGAGGCCACAAGGACCCGCCGTAATGGAGAGTCCCAATCACGGTGACCACACACATGTCCAAGAAGGAACCGGGGAGAGCGAAAACCGCCAAGGCCCTTCCAGGCCTCGGCCCACCCACGAATTCGAGGAGTGATTTTAAAAAATGTGATTTATAAATTTGAGTTAAAATGTGATTTTATTATTCGTTTTTTCTCTTCCAATTTTTTCCTCCTAATTTAGGCTTTCGTTCTTTGGTTCAAAAGTACAAATTTTTTAATTTTTTATAATAATAATTGAGATTTAAAACATTTGATTTTTTTTGGGTTTATTTTTTCTTCTTTTGTCTATTTGGGTTGTTTTCTAATTTGTATATTTATAATTTTTTCTTTCTCTGCACATTTGATGTTCTATTGTCGTTTTCTTTATTTGTTTCTCTATGTGTGTTTTTTCTTATCGTGTAATTTTGTATAAAAAATGTGTAGTTTTTTACTGTCTGTTGTTTATTGGTTTTGTTTTTTTGTTGGTTATCATGCTTTGTAACTCCTATTTTTCACTAATTATTACATGTTTTCATCTTTGTTTGCAGGTTCTCTTAGTCAGGAATGCTTAAACATTTGTTTTTAGTGTTGGGTATTTTTTTCTAACGGATTAATTTTTTTTCAGTGTCTACAAGTTTGCTCCGTTTTGCAGTAGTTTTCATGCAGCGTAATACCTATTTTTAACTAATAATTACATGTATTGAGTTCTGTTTGCAGGATTTCTTATTGTCACATGCTCAGAAGTTTATGTTTGTATAAATATATTGTTTTTTTCTTCATATTTAGTGCTTATATTATATAAATTATTGTTATTTGAGTAAAAATTAGGTTTTTATTCTATTTGTTATCTTAATCTGTAAACACTCTGTTCTCTTTTGGTGTGATTTCTTATTTGGTCAAGATGTAGTATTTTTTTTTTTTTTTATTGTTGTCATGTATTAAGTATTAAGTAACTGTTTATAGTGATTTAACAAGTTTTGATGTTGTCCGGATTACTTAAGATTTATATTATTTTACTTATCTTGTTTTGTTAACAGTATGTTCTTCTTTTACATTAACGTTGTTAATGATGATGATGATGTTATCTTCTTTTACTATTACAATTTATCGAGTAATTATTTATTTTGATTTGGTAGTTTTTGATGTTGCTCGGATTTTTGAGGAATTGTATTGTTATTGTTATTCTCTATTCTGAAATGGTTTGCTCTTTATCTGATTTTGCTGAACGGTTTTCGTTTTATTCTTTTACTCTTGTCTCTGCTGTTGGTTCTCCAATTTGTCATTTTTATGTTTTTGAAGTTTCTGAGATTTTATCTACCTTCTTTTTTTTTTTATGTCACTTTTGCTCGTGCTTTTTTTCCATTGCAGTATTTCTTTTTTTCCTATTGTCGTTTTTGACGTTCAACAGAAGCTCTTAAGTTTTCTTTCTTGGTTTCACATTTCTTTTAATATTTTCATCTTCGTTTTGTTCTCAAATATTTCAGCCACTTTTATGAAATTAGTTTGTTTTGTTCTCAAATATTTCAATCACTCTTTTGTGATTGGTTTTGGTGACGCTTACAAATGTCTTCGTCTTTCTTATCTTTGTCTGTAGTGTTTGTGTTTTATGTTCTCTTTTTCTGTCTTTAGTAAAAATCCTCTAATAATTTTATTGGTAGCCAAAAACAAACATTCATAAATCATTTTTTACTCTCTCTTGATATATGTTGTTAGCAGTAAAAGATAGATACTTGAACTATTTTTCCTTTTTACTATTCTGTTTCTGTTTCATTCTTTTCTTCTCTATTTATTTTTCCCTTCTTATTTTTCATAAATCATTTAATAATTCAGTTGGTATTGAATGATATTGTTAAATTCTATTTCAGTTATTTCTAATGTGTGATGTTAGCAATTGAATGTAAATACCTGAAGCAAATTTTTTATGTGTCTATTTATTGCTTGTTTAGTTTGCGGATTTGAATTTTTAATTTGAGTTAATATGTGATTTTATATGAGAGTTAGATGTGACTTTTTATAAGAGTTTTTAACTGTAGTAAAATTGAGACTAAAAAATTAAATTGGTGAAATAAATGAGACTTTAATTTCTTTATCTATTTCTCTAGTATTATTCATGTGATCTGTTATTCTATATGAAGTTTATCAGATTTTATCCCTTTTCTTTTTCTTCATGTCGTCTTCCCTTTCATTTTTTTACCAAGGTAGTATTTATTCGTTGCATGTTGTCGTTCTTCACGTTGAACAGAAACTCTTTGGTTTTGTTTTTTAGTTCTTTCACATTTTCTTCAATATTTTCATATTTGTTTTCTTGTCAAATATTTCAATTACTCTTTAGGGATTGCTTTTCGTCTTACTTACAAATTCCCTGATATATGTTGTTACAGTAAAAGATACATACCTGAACCATTTTTCCCTTTACTATTTTGTTTTTTTTTTTCTTTATTTCTTCCTTATTTCTTTTTCCCTTTTTATTTTCCATAATTTTTTTTTATAATTCAGTTGACATTGAATGGCATTGGCATTGCTAAATCCTATTTCAGTTATTTCTAATGCGTGATGTTAGCCATTAAAAGTAAATACCTGAACCATATTCTTTGTGTATATCTAATTTTTTTTTTTTTTTTTTATCTATTTCTCCTGTGATGTTATCCATTGAAAGCAAATACTTGAACCATATTCTTTATATGTGTATATCTAATTTTATTATCTATTTCTCCTTTTGTGTTATTCATGTGATCTGCTATCCTACATGTGCTTTTCTTATTTTTTATACATTCGTCTTTTTCTTTCGATGTAGAGGACATTTTAATGACATTTACAATTTCATTGTTAGCAATATATAAATAATATTTGTTGCTTCCATACAATATCCAACATTTGAAGATGGAACAATGTCATTACGATTTATCACTAAATGTAAACATCATATACAAGAGTTGAGCTATAAAAATATAAAAATATGTATATTATTTGAATATTAATGTAAATGTATTGTAAGTAGTTTTTTTTTTTTTTTTTTTTCTGTTTCCCAGCTTTAGTATATATTGTATTTATTAGGGTTTGTTTTGTATGAAGATAGAGTGATTCTAAAAATGATTTTAAAATTAGAATCATTATTTATGATTTTAAGTTAAAATTATGATTCTGAAATCATGATTCAGAATCATAGGTATAAATCATCTTGAATTAAGAAGGGTGATTTTATAATTATGAGTTATTCTGGTTTAAAACATCACATCAAATTTTGAATTATGATTCAGAATCATTCAAATCAAATCATGATTCAGAATTATTGTAAACAAACACTAATTTTAAATTAAGATTTAGAATTATGATTCTGGATACATTTACCAAATGAATCCTTAATACTACAAATCTTTAATGTATTATGCTTATTTGAAGCAGATTTGCTATTTTGTTAAAAATTCTACCGTTGAATACTCGACTTGAAGCAGAATTGCTATTTTGTTAGTGTATGATAGACACTCGACTTGTGCCCAATTCTCTCAAGTAGAAACGTGAGCTCCGCAACGATATAGATAAGTTTGTTTTTAGTGTTTCATTCGTACGTTGTAAATATTTTAAATTTATTTACAATAAATTTATTAACATAGATAATACATTAAAATTGGGTAATTTATATTTAACTTATTATATATATATATATATAAGCTGACAGTGACTTATAAATATATATATATATGTGTGTGTTTTTATACATTTTTTCATTTAAATTACTATAAATTAAACTTTTATATATCCGTACGCTTGGGTAATCCACTAGTACGTACTGTTAAAGGAGGCATCCGGTTATTGTTCTTTGAACAGTGACTTTCTGATTTTGCTTTTGTTTCTTTCTGTTCAAGCCTTCTTTATATCGACCGCGTCCTTTTGACTATTTTTATCGTTTTACCCTCTGTCTCTTATTCATTCAGTTTATTTTCTTCGGTTATTTTTGTAATTTTGCTTTTATTTCAGTGTTCAATTGTTTTCTCTCTTCCTTTTTCTGAAGCTTCTCTCTCTGTGTGTGCACTTTAAAATTTTGTGTTTTTTTCTCTTTTCTTCTGCTAGTTTGTGCATTACAGTTGATTTGTGGTTTATTTTTTCTTTACAATTGTTTTTTGTTTGCATCCCGGCTTCATTACTTCTGTGTGCATTTATTTCTTCCCTATGTTCTCTCTCTCTCTCCATCTCTTCTGATATGTTGCTTCATATTTCTTTTGCTCATGGGTCATTCTGATTCACTTCCTTTTGCTCTAATTTATTTGTTGTTTTTGCTCTTTTCTGATGAGAAAAACAGAGATTTTTACGAATATTTAATTCTTGCATTTTTTAGGTGTTTTTATGTCTAGAGAGGGAGAGGTTTGTGTTTATTTCCACAAGAAAATTTTTTTCCCTTCTTTTTCTTCCGTCGTCTGACTTCAGTTTTTTGGGTTCTTTAGATTCTGCATTTCGTTCTTCATTCGTTTCCCTTTTTTTTTTTTTTTTCTTATGTTTGTATATTAGGGTTTGGTTAGATTTTTTTTCTAGCCTTCTTTAAACAACTTCTAACTCAAATCACATTCTAACTCAAAATCACATTTTAACTCAAATTCATAAAATCATAAAATATCACATTTTAATTCAAATTCAAAAACTCACAAATTCAAAAACTCGAATTCGTAAAATCGTATAATCAACGAGGCTAGAATCACTAGAAGAAAGAACAAAAGTAAACCATAAACAAAAAACAAAAACAAAAAAAATAGATTCGAAGAGGAAACCCTAAAAATCAAAAATTTCCCAGACGGCCAAAAATAAAATTTATAAAACTTCCAGAGAGAAGAAAACGTAGAAAATCCACGGAAACATAACTAATGAGATTAACTCATATATCACATAACGAAAGTCCCAACAAATCTCAAACGAAATTTTTTTTTTTAAAAAAAGAACCCTACAGAGCGAAAAATACCCAGACGACAGAAAATGTAGAACGAACAAAAATTTTCAGACAGAAGAAAACGTAAGAACTTGACAAAAAAATAACCCATAACCTCAACCCATTTATCACATAGGAGACCCAAAAAAATCCGAAATGAACCCAACGAACACAACCAAATCCAGAATCCAGAAAGAAGAAAACGTAAACTCCACCGAAACATAAGCAATGAGATTAACTCATATATCATATAACAAACCAAAAGAAAGCCCCAACAAATTTCAAACGGAAATTTTAAAAAAAAATAAATAACCCTACAAAGCAAAAATTACCCAGACAACAAAAAATGGAGAACGAACACAAATTTTCAGAGACAAGAAAACGTAAGAAATTGACAAAAAAAATAACTCATAACCTCAACCCATTTATCACATAGGAAACCCAAAAAAATCCGAAATGAACCCAACGAAAAACACATCCAAACCCAGAAACATAAAGTCGGAGGAGTAATTAGAACGAAAACACAATAAACCATAAGAAACCATAATGAAAACGAAGAGGAAGTGTGGAGAAGAAACGAAGAGGAAGTGTAGAGAAGAACCGAAGAGAAGCAACTTCGGAAGGTAAGAGATTGAGGTGTAAAAGCTTCAACGAAAGAAGCAGGTAGCTTCTGGAGAACAATAAAAAAAAAAAAAAAAAAAAAAAAAAAAAACACCGCACCAAATGACAAAGAAAGCAGAACAAGAAAAAAAAATCTGAGAACGAAACCCTAAATTAGAAAATAAAACCACAAAAAAATCAGAGAACGAAAAACAAAGGAGCAGAAGCTAAAGGACCGACAAAACAAAAAAATTCAAGATTTAAGACAACTGAACTCCTCACCGGAAGAAGAGAAGAAAAAAATTGTTCTTGCAAGGAAAGCAAAAACACAAAAAACGAAATCATAGAAAGCAAACCAAACGAAAAGTCCAACAGAAGACAGGTGGTGTTCACACCGCAAAAAGAAAAAAACCAAACTTAAAGGCAGCTGGGCACACTTTCCCACGCACGCATAACTCTCTCTCGGCAGAAAAGCACCAAAAGCCGAAGGCAACATAAACTGAAAAAAATAAAGACCGAGGGCAAAATCAAAGCCCAGTTGAAATTCCCAAAAGCTCGCACCCAGCAAAAGAAGAGAAAAGGAAAAAAAGGGGCAAGACAGACATTTCGTAGCGGAAGGGTAAAAAAGACCGTATACTGTTCATAGAACAGTAATTTTAACCTGAACAGTAACTTCGGTGCTACTTTGGCGTGTTTGATACGGGATAAAAATAAAAATCTATAATATTATCGTGTTTAGTATAAAAATTATAATTTTTAAATTTTTAAAAAGGTAATTATCATAGAATTTATTTTTTTTATTTTAAAATAATTTAAATACTATATAACATAATGTTATTTAAATTCTCAAAAATCTTAAAATTATGAGATTCTACCACCCTTTACTTTTTAAAATATTAGTGCTATTTATAATTCATTTAAAAAAATATATGTTTTTTTTTAATTTATAATATTTTCATGTACAACTAAATATCATAATATAATATTCTTAAAAATTTAATAAAAATTTTTATATAAAATTAAATACAATAATATATTATTTTTAAGAATTAGTAATATATAAAAGAATATGATTTTTACTAGCGCCGTAATGTATAATAATATATATATTAATGGTTTGTCCGAAGAAAACGACATGTCGTTTGGTGGTACAACAACGAATCAAACTGACCTTGTCCTTGCGTTTTGAATCGGACTATTCGGAAGGCCTAACTAAACAATCGAACGGTCCTTCCTGTTTCACGTTGGAACCCAATCCTATTCCCTAACCCCGTTTGTTTCCGACTCCAAAATCTTGGTTAAACCCCAGAGTTCTCAAACACACTACCGTTCACTCCGAACGCCACCAAAAAAGAATTCATGGGGTCGGTGAGTTTCGCTTCAGTGTTCGCCAATGGTTGCCGGAGTTTTAACTCCCGGCCGGTGGTCGTCGTGCGCTCCTTAGGACTCCGACTCTCTCATGTCTCTCTCCCTCAACACTCCATCAAGCTTCTTCAGGTCGGTTGGAATTCCCACAGCCCAAATAAAAGACCCTTTGCTTGTCAATCCACGACGACAGATGTTGCCCAGATTAATCCGGCTTCTTCTCTAAACTGGTACCTTAAACTTTTCACATTTTTATTGCTTTTCTGGTTCTGGGTATTTGAGAGTTTTGCTTGTTTCTTAAACTATGGTAGTTTGTTTGAGCAAAAGAAAAGAAGTTATTAAGTTTGAGTCTTTCAGAGAACCGCTTCTTTTCTCTATGTAATTGTCACATTTGCTAGTATAAAAATGTTGCCACGATCCAGATTTTCAAGCAAAAACACTTTCCTTGTGTTTCCAAATGAATATTCTACCAATCGTCTTGTTGCTTGAACATCTTGTGAAATACATTCTATCTATTCTCAGCGTCTTGTGTTTAGTGCATTTATTTGTATTATTATGTCCTTTTTTTTCCTGCTAATTATTTGGCTTGATAGTAATTTATAAACATGTATCCTTAGTTTCGTCTATTGTTTGTGTAAATACTTTTTTTAATTTTTTTCCATTTGGCTTTCTGACTTTAAAAGACTTGAATTGATATCAGTTATCCAAAATATGATCGCTTGCTTCCATGTCCCTCACACAATTTGCCTCCAAGAGTTGAGCACTTGGTTGTCACAGAAGAAGGGCGTGTTCTGGATTATATTTGTAAAGCTCTGGATCTTCCTCCTCTGTAAGTTCCGCCGTTTAGTCATCTTGTAACATTGTTGTTAAGAATTTTGTTAATAGTCGAGATCGAATAACAGAGAGAATTTTTCATTCTTTGTAAGGTTTGTTGCAGATCTCATCCATTTTGGAGCTGTGCATTATGCCCTCGTATGTCCAAAGCCTCCTCCAACTGCAACCCCAGAGCAAATAAAGGTGTTTAAAGAAGTCACTGCGCCATCTGTTTTGAGAAAGAGAGCTTCTATCAAAGGAAAAACAGTACGGGAAGCCCAAAAGACATTTCGGATAACCGACAGGGAACAGTTTGTCGAAGCTGGAACATACTTGCGTGTGCATGTACATCCAAAGCGGTTTCCCAGGTAAAAACTAGGAACATTGTTTTTCGGATTTTTAGTCCATGGATTTTATCTACGCTCTTCTTGTTGACACCTAGTCACCTACATTTAATCAGGTGCTATGAAATTGACTGGAAGTCGAGAATAATAGCTGTGGCTGAATCCTATATTGTTTTGGACAAACCTGCTGGTACATCAGTACGTAACAAATCCATTAGTTTTTTTGAAATGTTACATATTTTTTTAGTTGTCTATAATTTGAAAAAATTTGTCCACATACATTGAATTTAAGATGCTTATCTTCTCATCATAGTCAAGTAGCGGTGAGAAAAATTTTAGGTGTTTGTCTTGCATGGCAACATGTGAAAGGTTCTTTAAACGAGAGTCACATACATATTTGAATTGAGGAACTTAAAATTCTGACTAGAACTCTCATCGTCATCATTTTTTTCTCTAGACTTTCATTTACACCATGTATGATTTGTTTGAATTTTGATCAGGTAGGAGGAACCACAGACAACATTGAAGAAACTTGTGCGACCTTTGCAAGTCGTGCCTTGGGATTAACAACCCCATTGAGGACTACACATCAGATTGATAATTGTACAGAGGGATGGTATTGTATCTTATTGTACTTGCTGTGGTGTGATTTTGTTTATTTATTTATTTTTTTGATTGTTTAATGTGTCATTGTGATGATAGATATGGAAATAATGCTGGTAAATTCTTTTGCAGTGTTGTGTTAGCTAGGACCAAGGAATATTGCTCAGTTTTTCATGGAAAAATCAGAGTAAGTCTTATGTAATTTCATTTCTTGCAATGTTGCCCTTGTAGGGATTCCACACAACATTAACTCAGAAGCAGTCCAGTCTTTGGCTGTTGTGATCCTATCCTGCGCGTGTTTCCCCCACTGAAATGAATGCGGAAACTGAACTTTCATGTTTTACAGTTGTACGATTGTATAGAACTTGAGAACATAAATCCCCCATCCAGTTATCCTGTCTTGGCTCTTTGTCCATCAAATTATTTTGTACACGTCATCAGAAGTTCTGAACAACAATAACCATTACCTCTTCTGAATCCACTCTGCTTGACAGTTCGTTAAAATCCTGACCAGATTTGTTATCAGAGAGTAATTAAGTAGACAGAGAGCAAGACAAGAAACATATGGATTTGGATTCTCCCTTGTGATAAAAGTTGTGTGTAATTTGGACTTCTTTCCCCCCCCCTTTTGAACTCATCAGGAGAAAACAGTGAAGAAGCTATATCTTGCTCTGGCTGCTGCTCCTTTGCCAACTGGAATAATTACTCACTACATGCGTCCAATTAATATGGCTCCAAGAGTCATTTCAGAAGGTAACTATCTCTTGTAGAAATTTATTGCTGAATACAACCAATGAATAAAGCTTTCTTTTACCTCCTGTATTGTGGTAGCTATAGATACAAGGGTATCTTCTTTGCTAAGGCACTTGCGTTAAACTTTGTCATGTTAATCAATGGTTTTTAAAGGAACTCTTTTCCTGCCTTATACTGACCTACATAAAACCCAAACTTTGAGGCGTTGCAGATTTTGTTGAAGGGTGGTACCTTTGTAAACTAGAGATCATTGAATGCAGAAAGATTCCCTGGCCAAGTAGTGTAACTGAAAATAAATATTGTATTGAAGATTCTCATTGGTCCTCAAAAGATTACGCATATGAGTGTAAGATCAACCTTTTGACTGGTCGGACTCACCAGGTAAGAAGCGACATTTCTTTTGACTGAAAATAACTTTTATATTGCAGGTACTTTTTTTCCCGCTCTTTCAGTATTCATTCTCTTGCTACTATGGTTCGCAAGATGGTGATCGTGGCACATTATGTAAAATTTTTATTCTACACTTCCTGAAATATGGTTCTTCAGCTATGCTTTTGGAGAACGTTATTATTATTTTTAGTGGGTTGGAACCTTAATCATAAGGTTCATTTTGTATTTTTCACGTAGAATGCAACTGATACTAAGTAAGCTGAGATAAAGTGTAGGATAATTTTCTCATAGGGGACGGGACCAAAATATTGCTTTGGTACTGATTAAGTCTTGTTATGCAGATTCGAGCACAGTTAGCAGCCTGTGGTGCACCGATAGTGGGTGATTCAACGTACATGCCGGCTGCACTTGCGGAGATAACCAGTCCAGGAGTGAACCCATTTGGAAAACATAGGAAACTCTATTCAAGTGAGGATGACAAAGAAATGGCCATAACAGAGTGGATTGCACGGCATGGAAAGGAACCAAGTGTTTCCATTGGTCTTCAAGCATGTCAGATATCATGGGATGATGGACAACACATCTATGAGGCTGGAGCTCCCTGGTGGAGAAGACAAGATACTTGAAGTAGGAGAATTAGAATATTATAGATCGAGTGCAAAGTCTGGTAATTTCTCAAGCCGAACTCTATCAGTTCATAGTTTACCATCATATTTTCTGTGGGAGAACCCAGGAGTAAATCCACTCTTTCTAAAGAAGAAGAATAAACCTTTTATTCTGCAACAAATGCACTTCATCTAACAAGCCAGAAATTATAAATTGAACTAATTATTCCATTGACATTTTACAATGTTCGCACAGTTTCACAGGTTATTTTTTCCGCTTGAAAATTTTGCTTTTTCTTTGAGCAGGCTTCAAATTTCATTTAGGCTTTCTAGCTTTCTCATTTTAAGGTGATTGTACCCAACATCCTAAGCTTGTATGGTGATATCAGATATGCAATACCGAAGAAGTAAACATTAAGTGCCTGACATGTAAGGTAAACAGCAGTCATTTCATTTTTTCCGTATGCAAGCATGTAACAAAAAGTATGTTTGCAATTCTCTCCGAATTTTACTGAGTAACCAGTGTAAACTCCTCAATATTGGAAGTATCCCTGTTATATTGTGGCATTAGGGTTTTTCCCTTGTGCTTTCAGATGAATCGCTTGTACCAAGTTGCTGATAATTTCTTGCTTCTCTTAGTGTAGCATAATCAACATGGTGAAGTCGAAACCTTACCTTGTATCCTTACGTCCACTCGAAATTCTCGAGCAAGGACCTTACGTGCAATCCATTTCTAAACACGTAGAACTAGAATGCATTAATTAATAACACTTTGTTATCTATAGTTTTGTGTTCATACCTCGCTGGTCTCAAAAGGGCATCTAAGTAGTCAGCCATAAACTTCACTTTATTGACATCACGTAGAGCTTCTTCGATGGTAGTATTCGAATTCTCATAACAGCCATACCATACTAGAGCCAAAATTTCATTGCCACGAATATGCCTATGAAATGAGCAAGGGCATCCTTGTACGTCCCTGTCTATGTCCATTTTTTCTATTACATATGCAATCACTTTCTCCATTCGTGGTGGGTAAACAATTCTGCCGTGCCCTAGAAACAGAGAGAGAGAGAGAGAGAGAGAGAGAGAGAGAGATCAAATAGATATTGCTGGTATAACAAGAAAGAGGTTCATATAGGCATATTCTCTAACAAGGATGTCATTTCTTTCTGAACTTTGTTGGTATAAACCATCTGTCGAGGACTCCGATTGCAGGCTCACATGGAGAAGAGATGCAGTCTTGGACCTAGTAACTTGTGTAGTGATTGATGCCAATGAAATCCAATCCATAAATCCTCAGTTTCTCTCTGTCACTAATTGGAAATTTTGGTAATTTAGCCGATTAATTTTTTTTGTTTTTCATTCAAACAGCATGTGGCTTTTGGTGGACGAGGAAGCGCAGTCCAATTAGTGAAGTGGGCCCTCTGAATTAGTTCTCTGTTCATTGTAGTAAATGGACGGATCACTCATTGCCCATATTCTCTCACTTACGTAGTATGATGCAAGTGACTCGAACCAAGACGTTGCTGAGAAAATGAGCAGCCTTACCATCATATCAAATGAATGGTCATGAGTTATTTCTTTCATCATTCTGTTTTCTTTCTTCTCGTTATGTAGTTTTTACCCTTTTAGTGATTCCTTTCCTTTCCAAGAAAAGAATTAAGCAGAAGAAAAAAAATTAGTGGAAGTTGTGCACATATTTCAAATGTTTAAACTAAGAATAAAGATTAAACTAGTCCATTTACAGTAAACTAGCTTTCACTTAAACTTGAAAAAGATGATATATTGACTCCTATGTAAGGTGTACTTATTTTACATCTGCTTCCTTGAATACACTTTGGCATTGCTTCGTTTCATTAGCAATGAACTGTCTGTACCAGTCAGCTGAGAGTCTTGCACTTTTCTTGAGAGTGGCATAATCGACATGGTAGAGTCCAAAACGCTCCGTGTAACCACTAATCCACTCAAAATTATCAAGCAAGGACCAAGCAAAGTAGCCTCTCACATCTGCTCCTTTTCTGCTAAAAAAAAAAAAAAAAAAAAAAAAAAGAAGAAGAAGTTGCCCTTTTGATCACTTTCAAAATCTGTTAAAAATTAAAAGCCCGAAATGAGTTTGAAACGTAATGGTTCGAACTATTTTGGTTTGAAATGGAAAATTGAAAAAAAACCAATGGTTCAAAAGTTTTGGTCCAAACCACTTGAAAAGAAGGGGTGTAAACTCAGATTTGTTTTTTGGTTCGAAACATCGAATCAATGGTAGTTAAAACCACTTGAGCTGGTTTACCAGACATAAGCCTGTTCTCTATGTTATTTAAAGGAGTTTCAAGTAGCGTACCTGACTGCAGTTGCTATAGCATCTAAGTAGGACCTCATGTAGTCCACTCTCTTGACATCATTTAGTAAATCTTCACGTTTGAAATTGGGTTTTTCCTTATAACCATACCCTTTAAATAGAAAGACATCATCAGATATTTTTGTTCCTAAAATGACAGATAAATTTGCACTTTTACACTTGATCAGATTCTTTGATTTCTAATCATCATACTCACCATTTTCTGTGATGAACATTGGTGTGTTGTTGTACCTGTCTTTTATGTACGTTATAATCTTTTCCATTCCTTGGGGATAAACATATATCCAGTCAACTTCACTCTGTAAATTAGCATCAATGAGAAGGTTCTGTACTTGATGATTCTAATACTATTTTGTGCTAAGAATATTAAAAAAATCATCTTGACACCTTGTGCTTTTAATAATATTAAAAATGTACGTTCACATTTTGAAAAGCATCGTTTTAGTATTTTAAAGCCTTTTTTCGAGACATAAAATGACTAAAATGCACTTTGAATTAGTTAATCACAAAAATAAAAATCAAAGATATATTTATACGTATTACTTTGTCTTCAAAAGAAATCATATATCTGAAATTAATTATGAACGATTCTTACATTTTGATTAAACGTATGAGAAGTCGTTAACGAGATTACGCACCGGTTCTCCAATAAAAATCCCATCTTTCTGCGCAATTCGTAAACTCAAACCTTCCGTCTTAGAAGCTCCTGCTTTGGGTTCACATGTAGAAAATTTACAGTCTTTTGCATAAAAACTGGTATAGTGATTAATGCCAATAAAGTCCAATCCATTCTTCAGCTTCTCCATATCATCTTTCGAAAACGCGGGCAAATGGTCTCCCAGAATCTCTTTCATTTCCGCAGGATATTTCCCAAGTATAATTGGGTCAAAAACCTGCATTTGAGCTTTTTTTTTTCAATTTTTTTTTTTTTTTTTTTTACCATGTCTTGAATGAATTATATCTTTACCAGTTCATATAGAAAGACAGAGCCCTCTCAACTGCTAATTTATCTTCCAAGGAGTTGCTGAAAGGTTCGTACCACAAGCAGTTCATAACAATCCCAATACTTCCACCTTGAGTTTTCTGAACGATTAAACAAAGTCATTTTAAGTATCTACAGTCCAAAAAACAGTATTGCTAATTGCCCGAAAATGCGAGGCAAACATATTCTAGTAAAGACGTTCTTCAGTAATATTATTATGATTCGAGAAATCACGTGCCTAAGCTAAACCTTGGAAGAAAAAATTTAAAAAAAAATGAAAATAAGAAAAGTTGACCTGATATTTGGTTCGGTAAAGATGGACAGCAGAAGAGTGTGACAAGATGACATTATGGGCAGCTATAAAAGGCTCGGTGGTGGAGTCTCCGGCAGTACAGTTCCCAAAGGAGGGAGAGCAACGAGATGGTGGGTAAATCCCAGACCTATACCCTCGAATAACTGCAACGTTGGGCTCATTGAAGGTCGCCCAGTAGTTTACTTTGTCACCGAATGATCTAAAACACATATCTGCGTAGTATCTGAAATCCTCCCTGCATTTTTATCATTTTCCAGACCCAATTTATTTGGCGCTTTTTACTCCACGATGATTTCCAAAAAGGAAAAAAAAATAAAACAAAAAAAAAAAAGAAAATAGATGCCTTTAGACCTTAATATTAGAGATGAGTGGGTATTTAGTATTTGCAGTAGACAAATCTACGACTATATTTAAACATGAGATTCGTGTTGCTAACTAACTAGGTATTTAGCGGCATGCTTAATGCTTTGCCCCTGGATTTTTAAAGAAACGAACAATAATAATTTATTTGGGACATTATGTAACACTTTTTTAAATTTAAAGTTCTAATTTTTGTTCTTCAAACGAGATTACATGACATGCACAGGAATATTTGATCCGAATTTTAATAACTATAATTGATTTTGGGACATTTTGCGATACTTAATTAAATTAAGGATAATTTATCAAGATTAAAAATTTAAATCTAACCTGCCAATTCAGAGAGAGCTCAAAGAGTTTTAAGGTAAAAGGACCAAGCCTTAGAGATGTCAAATCAGAGGTGTTGGCTTTCTAAACTTGAATTTATATGTTCATGACTTTCGTGGCACCACAACTGTGGTGGAACTTCATCGTTACTCTATGTCTCGTTTATTTCATCAATTTAAATTTAAAATTTGAGTTTTGTTACAGTAAAAAAAACATTCACAAACTTTTTTACAATAAAAACATTTAACATAAAGTTTTTTCAACTCAAATTAAAAAAAATTCTCAAATGAAAATTTACATGCTAATCATGTTCATTTCAAATTAAAAAACTCGAATCAACGAATTAAATGAACTCTTAATTTACATGCTAATCATGTTTATTTTGAATAAAGGGTGCACAACAAATTTCAACTTTTTTCTACACTTTACATAAAACGATCGAATTAAAAGTGTGAATTTACTGTTGTAATTATTAAAGTAGAATAAGAATATACTGCTGCTTACTGCACTTCTGGACTTAGCCAAGCTCCATATCTTTCTTCAAGTTCCTGAGGAATGTCGTAATGACTCAATGTCACAAAAGGCTGGATTCCTGTAGCGAAGAATATCTGGTAATTACACTGCCGAATCGTGACATGTGTGTGTATGTATGTATGTATAATATACATATATATAAATATATAAATAATAGCAGAGTAGCCTTTCTCAACAGGGGTAATGGTACACTATTTTTGAAAAAAATAAATAAATAACATGAAAAAAAAAAACAAAAAAATTTTAGTGTGGTACTTTTTAAGAATTGCCAAATACATATATAGAATTCTACCATGTGAAAAACCACGAAACATCATATTTGTACATATATATATAAAAATAATAAATAAATAAAAACTGTTTGATACGCTTTACTTTAGTGTTATTTTGATTATATCCATATGAAGGTTTTTGTTTTCTTTTTATTTTTATAACTTTGCATTTTGAGGTTATAAAAAATAATACCTTATGTTTTGGAGTTTATCTTATTTATATCCCTAGATTTTGAACTTATACTTAAATCTTATCTTTAATCAGTAACAATTAAAATCCACCTAAACACCCCTCAATAAATAAAAAGAAAAAGAAGACTTCGTAAAATATGAGGATATTTGAGTATTTTTCATAGCCAAAATAAATCTTTAACTAAAAATGGGTGAGTATTTAATATGATTTTGAAATGTGAAGCTATAAATAAGATACAATTTAAGATATGAAGTAAATATTTTTTAACCTCAAAATGCATGGTAAAAGATGAAGAGGAAAAAAACATAAAACCTAACACATATAAAGTTGTCTGCAGAATACGTTAAAAAAAAAAAAAAAAAAAAAAAAAAAAATTAGTGAGAGCATATATAAAGATATCAAATTTTAGTGGAGGTGAAATTGAAAAGCAAAAATATTTAGCTGGTCAATTTTAGTTTTAAAATAGTCAGTGGGGCGGGTGCCCCCACTTGTTCCAACACAGCTTTGCCACAGTATATATAGTACTATGCGAAATTTATCGAAATTTATTGGCAATTATATAGAGAGGTGATTAAAAATGAATGACCTCTGCCCAGGAGAGCGTCAATGAGCTTGTTGTAATAATCAATGCCTGCCCCGTTTACTTTTCCAAATCTTCCCTCTGTTTCAGAGTTAGAAAGGAGTAGTCAGTAGTTAAGAGATGAGAAAATTATGTCAATATAGATAAACTGGTCGGAAGCTCTTTTAAAGAAAACTAGAACAACTTTTACTTGGTAAAATTCTTGCCCATGATATAGAGAAACGGTAGCTATTCACTCCCACGTAACTCATCAGATTCAAATCTTCCTGTTTAATATACGATGTCATCGTGATATAATCAGTATTTAGTCAAGGAAAAACATAAAAGAAAGTCAATAAATATTTCTTATCATTCCATGGAGTAGTATTATTATGTGACCATTCTAATGTAGTATCATGGCAGTTGATGATCATCAGATCTGTGACATCATGATATGCAACACGTTTTATTTGTCAATGAATATGCATGTGATTTGACAAATATCTACAAATGAGACAGAAAAGACATTTGATGTGATTGAGAAAATAAGTGGGCACTAAAACCAGTGTTACAAAAGCAACAAGTCAAAAATGCCGGACATATTTTTTTTTTTTTTTTTTTCTGAAGATTCGTTTGATACGATATTTAAATGAGAGTAATTTTAATTATAATTTTAAAATTAGATTCATAATTTTAAATTTAAATTATAATTCTGAAATTATGATTTAAAATTAAAAATTTAAATCACCTTGAATTAAGAAAATAGTAATTTTAGAATTATTATTTAAGTTAATTTAAAACATCACATCATATTCTGAATTATGATTCAAAATCATTCAAATTAAACACTGGGATGTTTAGAAGAGAAATTCGGGTCATAATCGAATCATAATTCATGGTTTATTACAGTATTTTTTCTTACAAAAAATACACATAAAACGAGAATAATTCTGAATCATAATTCTGAAGTTATAAACCAAACGTCATCTAATTTTAAATCATGATTTAGAATCATAATTTAAAATTAATACAACCAAACATTAATTATGAATATTCATAATTTTAAATTTATTTATCAAACACACTATAAAATTCAAATTATAATTTAAATTTTTTATTATAATATTTTTTTATAAAAATTAAATTCAATTATTTTATTATATTATTTTCTATCACGTAAAAAATTTTAATTATAATTTGCGTTTTTTCTATAAGCAATTGTGATTTGAGTTTCACATCATTATTGCCTTACTTTTTCTCAGGGTGGTGGGTCAGTGCCATGCCAAAATGTTGAATTTTGCTCCTCTTTTTGTTTATTTTTTTAATTTATGAAAGAGCCATTCATTGAAGCTTATTAGAAAAGAAACAGAAAACAAATAAAGCCCGCATGCATAAGAGAAGCATGACAGGAGGAGATAAATTAAGACATCATTTATTTTATTAATTTTTATTTTTATTTTTAATTTTATTATAGTTAAAAGTAAAAAAATTTATTATAATAAAAAAATTTTACATAAAATTATATCTTAATTTAAATTAAAAATTTAAATCAATAAACTAAACATATCTTAATTCTTTTTTTTTTTATACACAGATATATACTCAAAAGAAAAATTCATTGAAAAAAGTTTTTAAAAAACCACTGAACAAAACGATAAAAAAAAATAGGGTCAAAACTTTGTTTAAAGGGTTAACTAAAGTATTGAATTAAACTAAAGGCCCGTTCACTTCGCTGATTCGAGTTTTTAATTCGAGTTGAAATTTGATTTTATGTGAGGGATTTTTACTGTAGCAAAAAGTTAGATGTGATTGTTTGTAAGAGTTTTTTACTGTAGCAAAACTCGAATTTTAAACTCAAATAAGCGAAATGAACGGGACCTAAAAGTCCAAATTAAGTTAATACTTAAACATAAAAATTAGGTTATTTAATAGAAAAATTCATTTTTTGATTCAAATCATAGTTCATATTTTACTATAATATTTAAAATTATATAAGTTTAAGGGACCACAATATAAAGAAAATGAAAGAAAAACTTTAATAGAGTAACCTTGGGCCGGGGTACAAAAAAAAAAAAAAAAAAAAAAAAAGTTTTTTTTTTTTTTTTTTTTTTTTAGTGCATTTTGTGATCATCAACGAGAGAAACAAAACATAGTAGATGCAGAGATTATCTTTTGTAGAGTTGGAGTTAGAACTTGTGTAGAGTTGGAGTTAGAACTTAAATTAAAAAAATAAACTCATATAATAAAAAAATTATAATAAAAAATTAAATTTAAATTTTTATAAAAAAAATATTATAATAAAAATTTTAAATTGTAACTCGAGCGTAAAAGTGACATGGCTTAAGTATATAGTACGTTACCTCGAAAAGATGGTATTCATCGACTGCTATATCTCCAGTAGTTCCGTCTATGATTTTACCTTTGACAAACCCATAACATAAACCCCTCAGTATTAAATGTTATTAGAGGGAAATATTCCTTCTGGAAAATCACTAGATGCGAAATGAGCAATCTAACCAGGCTTATGGGTGAAAACGTCCCAGTTGTTAAGGCCTTTACCATCAGTCAGAAAAGCTCCTTCATACTGAAAAAAAAAAAAAAAAAAAGAGTCATTATTTAAGGGTTTTTTGTTTTTATTTTTTCAATACCAGTGAGTTTTGTGTTGGAAAGAAAAGTAAGGAATTCCAAGTTAAAACCTGATAAGAAGAAGACGCTGTTCCAAAGAGAAAAGAGTTGGGAAATGAAGATGAAACTGAAGAGCTTCCTCTCATTGATATGGGAATAATATAGCATGAAACCATGAGGATTAATGATGAAAAACACATTAAAATTCCGAGCTGAAGGTAGTGAGATAAAGATGCTGAAATCTCCATTACAAATAGAATTTGTTGCGGAAATTAAGATGACTTTGCTGAGAATCAACCAGGCAAATTAAACAGAAAGCACTGAAGACAGAACTTTTTCATAAAGAAACTTTTATAGGTGGAATGCCTCTAACTAGATCTCAACAGTATATAACAGCAGATCTGAGAGTGTATTTATAGCCAATCAGAAGAAAATTACATATATATCAGGAATTGGCCTACAGTCATCATACATGTCAGCATTTCTAGGGCTTTTCCAAGTAGATACCGCAGATTTTAGTTTTATTTTTTGCTTTATTATTATATTCTATATCATTATTATATAACACGTTATTTAATAATAATTTTGTTGTATTGTATTAAATATACATTATATTCTAATTATATATACATATATTATCATATAATATAATATAATATTATATTATATTATTATATAATATGTTATTTAATAATAATTTTGTTGTATTATATTAAATAGAATTGTCTCTAGTCAGGTACTTGGAAAGTGTCTAACCAGTCATGCACTTGTATAATTATATATAAATTGTGTATATTTATATATAAATTATGTATATTTACATGTAAAGTTGTGTATATTTAACATGAAATACAATAAATCAGTCAATATACATATTTTCATTTTATGTGTTCACTAATTGCTATAAAAAAAACATGTTTTGAGGATTGTCATTTCTTATAACTTAACATACATGATTTATATGTAAATATACACGATTTACATGTAAATATACATGATTGTACAATTATACAAGTACAATGTAAATACACAACTTACTGTAAATATACACATTTCATACAAAAATATACAATTAAATCGTTCTAGTCGGACACTTTCTAAGTGTCGATCGAGACCTTGCCTATATTAAATATCCATTATATTGTAATTATATATATAATATAATATAATATAATATAAAACAATCATAAATTTTAAATATTTTAGTTATTATTTTAATGATATTATTATATTCTATATCATAATTATATAATATATTATATAATAATTGTTTTTTTTAATTATATTAAATATAATAATAAATATATATTATATTGTAACTATATATATTATATTATAATATAATATAATATAATATAGTTGTAATTTTTAACTAGTTATAATAATTTAACCTCATAATTTACCAAACATTATTACATTAATTTTAAAATTAGCACAACTTCTATAATTATAATTTACTAAATACTCAGTTATTTTTTTTAACACAGTTAAAAATAATTTTTTTTAAATTTACAACAATACTAAACTAAGCTAGGCCTCGTTCACTTCGCTTATTCTAGTTTAGAATTCGAGTTTTGCTACAGTAAAAAGCTCTCACAAACAATCACATCTAACTTTTTTGCTACAGTAAAAAACTCTCACATAAAATTAAATCTCAACTCAAATTAAAAACTCGAATCAGCGAAGTGAACGGGTAATGTGCTTTTAGTAGCGCCATTGTGCCCTCTTCTTCTTGACGAATGACGTCTCTGCGCCCAAGCGCTCTCTCTTCTCTCCTCTCCTCGAAGATTGTCATTCTTATGCAACTATTTCTACGTCTTTATTTTTCTCAAAAAAAAAAAAAAAAAAAAAAAAAAAAAAAATCTCTTTCAAGATTGGGCCTCCTATATGAGCTCCATCTTACGTGGGCATATTAGGAAAAGTCAATATTTCATATCTTGTTACCCTTATTAGTACTTTGACTTGTATTAGAATTTTTCTTTATTTTAGTTTTAGATAACCTATTTGATTATGTGCTTGTAATTTATATTTATATAGAACCTCTTTTATTGTGCTTTTCACTAGTGAATTCTCTCTTTTTTTCCTAATATGTAGATGTAGTTATATTGTCAAATCACGTTAAAATTTATGTCGTCTTCTGTTTTTTTTTTTTTTTATTGTAAATAAGAAATAATACGAAAAAAAAAAAAAAGTTTTAAAAAAGGAGAACAATAGGAAAATATAATAAAAATGAGAAAAAGAAGAAGAAGGTAGCGTCATTCTGATTAAGTTCGTGATTGTATATGTTAGATATTAAATTCAATGTATAGATAGTACTTAAAAAGAACAAAGTATAAAAGAGCACTATTCAAAAGAAATAAAACATAAAAAAAAATAAAAGAATATTAGAAAAGAGAAAAATGGATAAAAATTAACTTATAAATTTTGGAAGAATATATGATGAATCATTTGAGTTTGTAAATTTTAACATAAAATTTATAAGTTATTGTATTCTTTTAAAATTCATAAATTTATTGTAACTTTTACAATTTTATTGTTTAAATTTATAAGTTATAACATATAATTTTATAAATTATCGTATCTCTCTCGATGTGGTGTGAAAAAAAATGCATCTTAACGTTATGAACCCAAATGTAGGATCACAAAGATAAAGTGGGAGAGGACGTACCCATATTTGTACAACACTGATAAAGCAGTGTATGGTATATAATATGTAAATATATATATATATATATCTTTAATATGAATTATTTAAAATATAATATTTCTTTATATATTTTGTTATATATAGCAATTTCGTTAATGCTAGGCCAAATACAATTATTGTGGGCATTCTATTACAAGTGACACTTATTATTGTGCATTGAAAGATTAAATCTAGTTTATTTTACTAATTTAAATTTAAATTTTAAATTTTATTACATTAAAAAATTCTTTAAAATAATTACATTTAATTTTTTTATTATATTAAAAAAATTTATATAAAACTACATTTTAATTTAAATTTAAATTTTAAATTAATAAATTAAACAGGATATGTTTTACTATTACATTTTGCCCCTAGCAAGTAGTCCTTCTGTTGACGGAGACAATGGAATCAAATCACTGGTTTCAGAATCCAAAATGTCTTTGCGTGACACTGTGACGGGCACAATTTTGATTATTATTTTTTAAAAAATTAGATTGAACTCCACAAGCTATGCACGTGGGGTGTGTTAAGTTAATTATCGAGTAATTATTAAAACTGTATATAAAATCTGACTATAAAATCAAAGAAGGAACAAAAGAAAAAAAATAAAGTGTTAAGTGTAAGAAGCCAAAAAAAAAAAAAAAGGTAGGAAAAGACTAAAAAAAAAAAAAAAACAAATAAGTTTTAGAATAAAAGTCGATGGAAAAAATAAAGTTTGAAGGCAAAATGAAAAGGACATAAAAATAATCAAAATGAAAAAACAGACAAGTTTTAGCCATAAGGAATCAATATGAAAAAAATAAAATTTCAAAATGAAAATTAAAAAAAAAAAACGTCAGAAAAGGATTAAAATGAAGAAAATAATAAATTTTAGGGCAAAATATATCAAAATAATAATAATAAAAAAAGATAAACTTTCAAGGTAAAAACAAAAAAGGAGTAAAAAAGGACCAAAATGAAGAAATAGATTAGTTTTAGGAAAAAGGTAATCAAAACGAAAAAAAAAAAAATTTAAGGACTAAAATGAAAAAGGGTAAAAAAAAAAGGGGGGGACAAAATTGAATAAATAAATAAGTTTTAGGGTAAAATAAACTAAAAGGAAAAATTAAACTTCCTGTTGAAAAATAAAAGAAGAGTTAAAAGTAGACTAAAATGAAGAAATACATAAATTTAGAGCAAAAGGAACTAAAATAGAAGGAAAATAAAATATCAAGAAAAAAAAAAAGAAAAAATGTAAAAAAAACAAAATATGTAGAAATAAATAAATTTAAAGACACTATAAAAAATTACAAAAAAAATATTTAAGTAGAATAACATTTTAAAAAAAAAAAAATTTAATCTGGACAAATGAAAGAAAAAAAAATTTTAAAAAAAAATGGAAAGAACAAAAAATACAAATTCTGGGGGAAAAATAAAAGGAAAAATAAAAGATGGCAAGGAAAAAAAAATTAAAAAAAAATCCTATTCAACCAAAACGCATGTTTTGACAAAAACATCCGTTTTGGTTGAAAGAACTATTTTTAATGAATAGTTCTTTTTGGCATTTCTATATAAGATTATTTTTATAAATATCCTTAAAGTATCTATCCTATTCTAAAGTGTTTCTTAATTTTTTAAAACAATTCAAAAGACTCTTTGATATATACAAAATTTATCCCTTCCATTCCATTCCGTCCTCTATAAGCTTAACAGTTTTGCTGATTTGGCTCAATATTAAAACATTAAAATTTCGTTTATTTCATCGATTCGAGTTTTCAATTTCAGTTTTGTTACAGTTAAAAGCTCTCACAAAAAGTCACATCTAGCTTTCTTTTGCTACATTTAAAAACTCTCATATAAAGTTACATCTCAACTCGAATTGAAAACTTAAATCGACAAACTAAATAGGTCTAAAACATTCCTCGTACCAAATGAACTCTAAACTCAATTAAGCTTGAAACAATATGAATTAGACCCTAAAAATGAATTAATTACTAAAAAACTGAATTTAATTTCTAAAACTATTTTAGAATTGTTTAAAAACAAAACCATTTTTAAAAAATAAAAGAAATAAACTTCTCAAAACTGAGAAAATCCCCCATGCCCAATGCCCTGCCTCCCTTCCGCTCTTCTCATCCATCGGCGCTACCAGATCAAAATCGTCGCTAGCTTCTTAACTAAGGTTTTGTAGTCACTTATCACAAATCGCAGTCACAAATAAAAAATGGCGATCGCCTCAACGCCCCATCATAAACCGCTCTGCCTCGATCTCCCCCACCTCACAAGCCCACAGTCGCACGAACAGCCGCCGCAATCTCACCCACCCCACAAGCCTTCCACAGTGCCGCCAAATCTATTTTGAGCTTTTGTAATTGGTTTGGCGAGAGAGACGAGGAAGAGTGAGAGAAAAGGGAGGAGAGAGAGACGGATGCCGTCTTTGGAATTAGTTATTGTTTTTGTTTTTCACGTTTTTTGAGAAAAAATGAAAAAGATTTTAAAATGGCGTTTAGCACAATTAAAGACAAAAAAATGAAAATGAAAATAGCTTTTTGGTTTAGTGTAAAAGGAGAGAGAAATGAAAAACGACTTTTAGTCTTTTTTTATTTTTTATTTTCATTTTTTCCTCTTAAAGCAGAGAGAAATATTAATGAGTTTTTTTTTTATACTGAAAACAATATTTTAATAAAACTACTAAACGTATTTTAAAAAATAATTTCTGTCTAAAATTGAAAACGTTTTCATTTTCATTTTTATTCAAAAAATAAAATCATTTTAGAACGAGTTCTAAATGCGCCTACAGAGATTCTCACGTTAGGGTTTTGGAGGGCTTGGATTACACGTATTTTTGTGTGGGATTGAATTTGAAGTTGGTGATTTTGTTGTGTTGGTAGTGTTTGGGTTCTTCTGTTTTGAATGGAAATTGACCATACCCATAGATAACATCCGGGTTCTTTGAGAGAAGAATCTGAAGAAAGAGAAGAGAGAGAAAATAAGATAGAGAGAATATAATATTTCTTTTGAAATAAGTTTTTTATTGTTATTTTTTAAGATTTAATCATTCTTACATAAAATTAGAGTTTAATGGTTTAATTAATTGACCTACTCTACACGTTTTTTTACCTACTATATTAATTAATTAATTTTTTATGCCACTTATGCAGCAGCTGTCTATTTGATACACGGAACTGGAAGGAGGAAGTTGTTTAACATGTTTTCTATACATCAGAAAATGTTTTGACCTATTTTAAAAAGTTGGGGGACATTTTGATACAAGATATATAGTTCACGAGACATTTATAAAAATTATCTTTTCTATATATGTATAGATTTGGAATAATGATAATAGTAAAACATTTGAGTATGAAAATATAGATTTTGTGGTGAAAAAATTGAAGAAAATGCTTAGTTTCAAAAATAAAAAAGTAGATTTTTTTGTATGTCTGACATATCAGTAGGTCATATATTTTTTAACTGTTAGATCTGTGTATTTTTTAAATTTTACGTGATTTTGTACAGATCTAACTAATAAAAAATCTAATCTCCTGATATGTTAGCGTGCCAAAAAAGGTAAAAAGAAAAATTAAAAAAATAAACTGAAGCAAAATGCCATGAAAGAAAGGAGGAAGAGAGATGGATTATAAGAAATTCTCGAGTTGTGGACGACAATAATGTAATACAAATAGGCAAATAGTTTAACGACTCCGTTTTTGATGTCTTAAGTGTTGTCGTTCTAGCTTTCCGAGTGCGAATGTGACCATTTTGTCCGCATAACTGTTGGTTGTCAAATGTGCTCTAAAAAAGTGCATGACCGCTCGCTCTACACATTAAAAGCACGTTTTATTTATGTATTAATAGTTGCGTGGAATAGATTATCATCAACAATTACAGCACGTTTATTACGCCAATTGAAAATACGACAAAGTTTCCATATGCATATCGAATATTTTATTTACTTTGAAAGTTTCTTTTGGGAGTGTTAATTTAAAATTTATTTCTGAAAATCAAATAGGCGTGACCAAAAGCGGTTTAAATCTTACATTTAAAAATCAAATAGTATGAAATCCACTTAAAATTCAAGACATTATTGCTCAATAAGAAAGAATTGGAATATGGTAGAGTTAGCATGTTTAATTATGTGGAGGTTTAACATATTTGAAAAAACCTATAGGCTATATGCACTTAAAATAGAGTTAAAAAAAAAAAAAAAAAAGGAAAAACTTATCAAAAAAAAAAAAAAGAAGGATAGGGATACGTAGGATGACTCAATTCACTCTACTCGTAGGGTGACTTTATTCACACCTTTAAATTAAATATGAACGGCCCAAATGATTAGTCTCATAAAAATTAAGGATCTGTTTGGTTGAAAATTTGACTTTTAATTCAAATCATAATTTATAATTTATTATAATAATTTTTCTCATAAAAAAAAATATATAAATTAAAAATAATTCAAATCACATAATTTAAATCTCTAACTAAGACCCTAAAATAGATTCTACAACACCTGATGTAACTTTTTTTATTAAAAAAAAAAAGAAAAAATTATGAAAAAACCCACTTTCTTCTTCGTGGACGGTAGCCACCTATGCCGATTCCCTGCGTTGATTTTTGACAACACCATACTATCAGAAAGATCTTGACGAGCTCAGTTTGTTGACATGTCGTGCTCCATCTTGGCTGAAAACTGCCACAATTGCTTGCGAAAAGTAAAAAAAACAACTGAATTTCAAATCGATGCAACTTCGCCGTCCAACCTCCAATTGAGGTGATTCCGGTTCCTATGGACTCAGAACAATGAGACGAACAAAACCCATTCAACATCACTCGTCGATTCTAGCTGGAACACCGTCGCCCAAGCTGCGTATTTTCGGCTGCCCTTGACACTCTCAGTTTTCTGTCTTCCCAACTGCCATTATGATACCACTGGTGTCATTGAACTCAGAAGATCATGGAAAACAAATGCCCTTTATCAATTTTGAAGTTCTACCACCAAAAAGCTGAAATCTAAGCTGCCGATTTTTTCCAGAAACTTCAAATCCAATCTGCCACTTAAGAGGCTGAATTGGTCAAAATTGACCCCACCATTAGACTCAAGAGAGTCGAATTAGGGGGGTAGGTCCAAGCTTTTCCGTTGAACTCACCTCCATTCACCGTCGCCGCCACACGCGCTATCATCGCCAGAGGTGGTGGTGTTCACTGGAGATGGCTTGAAGAAGGAAAGGATTTTTTTCGTTTCAATTATTTTGTTGATTTAGGCTAGAGTTTGGTATAGAAGCGACTGCGAGACTCTCATTGAGATTAAATTTAAGCCTTCAGATCATCCTACCGGTAGGAAAAAAGGTGGTGACCCAACCATAGACATGCCCTTAAGTTGGATACCACTTCTTTTAGAAGGCTTTTGGTTTATCTCCCTCGGCCTTTTTTTTTTGGGGTTTGATAACATAAATGAGAAAATTTAATAAATACTCCTTAAAAGTATAAAAATCTTAATTTTTACTCTTAATTTTTGATTAATATTATTTTTAATTAAATAATTATATTAATAAAATTATACTAATTAAGAATAAAAAATAAAAATTTAAGTTCATGTACTTTTTTAAGGGTAATTTCAATTTTCTCAACATATTTTTGTAATCATTTTTTAATTAAATCCCATGTGTTAAAAAGTCCACGTTACCCCTATTTTACTCCATTCAATAAGTAAACCAATGGCTTACGTTTGAGTAAACTAGCTGTGTAAAGGAAATAAAAACAAGGAAAATAGTAGAAAATAGGTCAATATGAAAAGCTTAAGAAAGAAAATAGGTCAATTTTTAGTTATAGAAATTAGTAGGTCATAACTTGTCAAGTTATGGTTCATAACAAGATAAGTTATGGACAAGCTTGTCAAGTTATGATTCATAACTGGACAAGTTATGGACAATTATGAATAATAACTTGTTAAGTTATAGTTTATAACCAGACAAGTTATAGACGAAAATAATAATTTGGCCTATTTATTAATTTATGTAAACTATTGGCCTATTTATTAATTTATGTTTTTATATAAAGAAAGTTCTTCATATAAAAACATAATTAGAGTAACCCATTAGTCTACTTAACTAAAGTAGTAGATGTCGCGCTATTATGAACCCAGCAGTGGAACCCCCTCTACAGGCTGCGGCTTCGAAACAATGGATCTTCCCACGACATTCTCCATGTCGAAATGTCAGTCCTCAGCGGCCACGAGATGCCGTCGCTGGTAGAGGGTAGAGAGAAGAAAGGGAGAGAGGGAAAAGAAAAAAAGTGTCATCATGTCCCTGGAAGCCACTAGATCTCATTAGCCATCGCCCACCATTTATGTTTAGTGTAAGGGTTGGATGAATTTTTTATGAAAATCTGAAAATGCCATTTTTAAGCGGAATAAAGAAACATTTGTATTTCTCTTTAGGACTAATAATTTTGTAACATATAAGACACTAACAAATTTATTATTAATTTATTTATATAATATTTAAGTATTTTTGAATTTATTTAAAAAAAAATGTGTGTAAAGATAACAATTAACTCAAAAATATTAAATAGGAACACATTGAAGAAATTTAACCAAAAAATTATACATATAAAAAGGAGTGAAGTGAGTAACAATATATTTTTAAAAAACACACAAATAATTAAAATGTAAAAAAAAATATACAAAATAAAGATGAAAAAAAAAAAAAAAAAGGTAAATAGAGTGACTGAGCAGCCATATAGAAAAATACTTTGACTATTTTTATGTGTTGTTTGATTAATAAAATGTTATTCTACAAAGTGTCTCTTTAAAGATATTCTTAGAGTCAAATTTCTTTTCATTTTCATTTTATTGTATTTGTACATTAAAATTCAGCTGCATTCTGGCATATTGTAATAACACCAATTAATTTAGTCACTAAATATTTGATTTACTCAGTATATATAAAATCGGTCAAGAATTTTTATAAGTAAATATTGAAATTGATCAAAAAAAAAAAAAAAACTCCAAAGTAATTAAATCCTATTTTCTTTTAGGGTGTATTTGGAACCTAAATTTTAGGGAGGATAAGAAAAAAAAAAAAAAAAAAGGTGAGAGAAAATACAATCTCATGGTTTTTTTTTTTTTTTTTTTTTTTTTTTTTGAGAAAATACATTCTCATGTTTGGAACTAACATAAGGGATGAAAAAAATATTAAAAAAAAAGGGGAGAAAACTCAAGTAAACTCTGAATTCTATTTTCCTAAAAAAAAAAATGGTGAGAAAAAAATGAAAATTTATGTGGGGAAAATCTTTCCGGTTTTATTTCTCAACCCTCGTCGCTCTCTCGCTCTTCATCACTCTCTCTCTCACTCCTTCTTCCTCTTCTCTTCTCTCTCTCTCTCTTTCTCTCCTGTTCCGCCTCCTCCTCCTTCTTCTCTGCTAGGGTTTGGCATCCGACAGCGGGTGAAGTTCCGACGCCGGCGGACTGAAGCTCCGACGGTAAGTCTTTACTCCGCTCTCCATTTTTGTTAAGGATATTTCATCCTTTTGTTCGATTTCGAAGTGATTAGATAGGACTTTGTAAATAAAAAGGTTCATGAAGTTCTCTGATAGAATTCTTGGGAAATTTTTTGTGCATTTTTTGGTGGATTTGGGATTAAACCCACTCTACCAACCACTCCAACACTGAATCACTTTAAGATTGACTGCTCAGGTAATTTTCAATTTGTAAACTTTTGTTGATATAGTTCGATTACCGTTTCTTGTCTAGATTTCATCAAAAAGCTCCGAATTGAATTTCATGGTTTATGGTTTAGAATCGAGGTCCAATGCATTCTGGGAAATTCTTCAATCGTTGGGTTTTTAACATATTTCAGAAGAAAAGTACCAGTATTGACTATGAGATGATGATTAAATTATTCAAAACACTCAAAAAGACCCTTGATATTATGTATCGGTATAGTAGAAATCTTTCCAGGAAGCAGGGGTACGGATAACTGCAATAGAAACAAAGATTAGGAATTTAATCATTTATTGTATTCAAAAAAGGTTTAAGGTTTCCTGTCTATGGAAAAATAATGGAAAGAGAAACTAAGAATAAGTCTTGTCCAATGCATTCAAACAGATAATCTGATGCTCGTTTTGCTAATTCTGTAAGCATGCATTTCGTTATATCTGAATAGATAAAGTCTTGGTATGCTCGGTCCATGGTTGCAATTTAGATGTATTTTTAATAAAATTAAGAGCGAAAAACATTTCACAACTGAAGTCATAACTTGAATTATGACTTGAGTTGTGTATGTAAGAGAAAAATACTATAGTAAAAAAGTAAAATTTGATTTTTTGTGAGAGAAAACACTGTAATAATAAAACTTGAGTTGTGAAATGAACAAGACACAATTTAAACCTTATTTTGTTTTTTGGCTAAGCCAGACTTCCTTGTCTGGTTGTATAATGATTATATATCTTTAGCTAGATTGTATATTGAAGATATGATTAATTATTTTATCCAAAGGAATGCCTTGGTCCTTGAACATGTGCAATTGCTTTGAGATAATGAGGCCAAAGTGCGTACATCTGCTGGCAAAGTGACAAATTTTTTGCCAGATTTTAATTCCAGAACTTGCAATTCAGCAAATTCTTCCTTATTAGTCAGAAGTTCTAATTTGCTAATATTCATACTTTTGTGAGTTTCACTTCAACAAATAAATAATTGTGCATGAATGTTTTCACGTTAAGGTGTCTGTATGGTGGTACATTCATATTTATCTATCCAGCTCTTGGTTGTTTTCAGATTATTGAGGTTCTGTAGCTGGTAAAAAGAGAATTGCGTGAAAAGTCTACAAAACCAGTTTGATATACCTGCTTAGTGGGCAATGTTTCACTTTTTCTCAACTTTGGACTAATTTAAGAGTTGGTTTGCTATGAGTTTGATAAACTAAATTGATCCCGTGTAGGTTTTGTAATTTTGTTTGCTACTGAATTCTAGGATTAGTTTTTGTTTTTTTTTTCTTAGTCTAATGTCAGCAAGATGCTGAAATTTTGAAATGTGTATTTAAATTATGATTGCTTAAGTTTCAATAACATTGCCTTCATTGTTAATCAGATTTTTAGGGGTTTTTTATTAGTCAGTTAGCTTACTTTCTGATTATTAGGTAGTTTAAATTTTGGTTGTTAGTTGAACCAAGATTTTAGGAAGTATCTCATTTATTTGTTCCCTGTTTTTCTGAGTAATTTTTTTTTTTTTTTTTTTTTTCCTTTCTCATTGTCTTCCCGACTCTTTTGGCCATAATTTTTCGATATTTTTCCTATTCCTTTCTCTCTTTCCCTTCCTCTTTTCGTCACCAACAATTTAAATTATTCCATGCTTGGTCTACAAGTTACGATGTACGGCTTATAGATCCACAAAACATCAAATTTAAATTTTTGTTTATTTGGCTTTTAGACCTCTGTAGAACTGTTTCACTTCTTATATGTTAATCATGTGGGCTCCTAACAAAGAGGACCCCATTCCACCACAAGGACCCCACTTGGACAGCCTATACAGTGGAGTTTCATTTGTTTTATTTGAAAAATAACATGTTGATGAGTTTCTTTCATGTTGCAGGCACATCCTAAAGCATCTAAGCTTAGAGAATCAACAAATCATACCCTTTTTTCTCGTTTGCAATTTCTGCATCAACGAATCAGTAACTAAAAAAAAAAAAAAATGAAGGAAGAAGAAGTGAATCGATGCCAGATTCAAGAATGGTACCCTAAATTCAAATCTGTCTCCATCAAAACCCTAATTCACGAGCTTCCCCAATCCTTTGTCAATTACCTTCTCGACAATTCCGGACCTTTCCTTCTTCCAATTTCCGTCACCAATGATGACGCCCTACCCAACCGAATCCACAATCCAGATGAAGAAGAGGATTACCAGGTTCTGGAAAATTCTGATGACGACGAGTCAGAACAGCCGCCGCCACCGCTGTCGTTCCCAGAGCTCGAATTGGCCGTCAAGGCATCGATTGAAATCCTAGGCGGAGCCGCTCTCCCCAAGCTGAACTGGAGTGCACCGAAGGACTCATCGTGGATCAGCGCCACCGGTACCCTAAAATGCACGTCGTTTGTTGAGATCGCGCTCTTGCTCGGTCGTCGGACTCGCTCTTCCACGACCTCTGCCACGCCCACGATTCCTGCACTGACAAGGCCTCCCCCGTCCGCCACGGTTCTTCCTCGCACCGCAAGTGGTACCAGTCGCCCGGGCCGGACATGGAGTTCCGTTGTTTCGTTAAGAATCAGAACCTGCTTGGAATCTCCCAGCGTGAGGTGACAACATTCTACCCCGCGCTGGTAGAGAAGAAAGGAGATATTAGGTCTCTGATTTGGAGATTCTTCGAGAGAATGTGAGGGATAGATTTGAATCGAAGAACTACACGTTCGACGGTACGTGACCAGAGATGAGAAAGTGAAGGTTGTGGATTTCAATCCGTGGTGCGGGTTTACTTTGCCATTGATGTTCACATGGGAAGAGCTAGAGCAGAATTTTGGGGAAGAAGAAGTGGAAATGAGGATTGTGGAGAGTCGACGTGAGGTTCGCCAGGATTGAAGACGGCGGTGCCATACGATTACTTGGATACGAGCCCTGGAAGCGGGTGGGATCAGTTTTTGAGGAATGCCGATCAAGAGTTGAGGCATCAGAGTAGGTCTTCTTCTGAAGCAGGTGCTTAGAATTGTTGTCAATGGTGGGGTGGGGGCGATTATAAATCCTTGTGATCTTTGGCGGGTTGAATTCAATGCTGTTGCTTGCAATTTTGCTTCCAAATTTCTTGGTGAATTCTTGGAATTTGTAGGTTGTGTTTTATACCAAAATTTTAAGGGAAACGATTTTGTTATCAGAAGTCAGAAATTTTTTTACTACACGTAATTTTTAGGACTTGATTTGACTTTTGATTGACATATGACATCTCAAAGAGTACGTTATCCTAGAACTTAATAAATTTGTTTACCGAAAAAAAAAAAAAAAAAAAAAAAGGGGACCTGTTAAATTTGTTGATGAGCCGCAACTTGTTGGCCTTCGTGATTTAAGTCGGTCTTCATCCGGACTTTTAAAATAAAAAAGCCCAAAGGTTCAAAAAAAAAAAAAAAAAGTTTTGCCCGATGCAGGGAGAAACTCCTTGCAAATAAAAATATATCAGAATCCTTGTGGAGAATAGAAGGAAGTATGAGCTTAGAATGATCTGTATCTAAGATTTGATTAAATTCTGAATAATTAAGAATACCGTTTTCTTTTTTACCAGAAAGACCCGAAATAAAGAATTTGTGTTTCCCTTGATCTTGATCATTATTTACTGAAAAGCTATTTCTAGCTTTTCCTTTTGCTGCAGAAAGAAAATAAACGTTCAAACATCTTGCAAAACACGTGCGTAGAGTTTTGTAAATACCAACAGAGAAACTTATATTCCTTTAGTAATGTAGTGTAATGTAGTATAGATAAATCAGATAGAAAATCCAAATCCAATGCTAAATCAATTCCCAGCCTTCTCTCACACATCGATGCCAACTCAAAAGAAGGAATGGGATAATGACAACAATTTCTTTCGTTTATTGAGTGCAATAATCAATAAAATCTAGGGAAAACAAGGGAAATACTCCTTTTGAGGTGCCTTATCTATTTCTCACTCTCAAAAATTAGCTCATTGATTTCTACAATTTTACAATTAAAATAATAAAAATAGTGAAATTAAACATTTTTAAAGTTCCAAAGTTACCGTCAATGGTCCATTGGTAAATTATAGGATTTATTGACGGTCTCACATCTCCAACCGGTTGGTCATAACCTAATAGGTTATGATCCATAACCTGACAGATTATATTGGTCACGGGTAAGTTTTCAGTCATAATCTGGTAGGTTATGATTCATAACCTGACAAATTACACAGGCCACAGGTGGGTCTCTGGCCGGTCATAACTTGACAGATTATACTGGCCACCAGCGGGTCTCCATCCATAATCTGACAGATTATACTGGCCAACGATGGGTCTCCGGTCATAACCTGACAGCTTATGATCCATAACCTGATGGATTCACCGGCCACGTCTCTGGTCGGCCGTCGGCCATAACATAATAGGTTATATGATCCATAACCTGACAGATTACACCGGCCACCTGTGGGTAGTTATGATCCATAACTTGACAGATTACATCAAATACCGGGGGGTCTCCGACCGGCCGCTGGCCATAACCTGATAGATTACACCGGCCACCGGTGGGTCTCCGACCATAAGTAACAGGTTATGATCCATAACCTGACAGATTACACCAGCCACCGACGGGTTTTCAGTCATAACCTAACAGATTACATCGAGTGCCGACGGGTTTTCAATCATAACCTAACAGATTACACTGAGCGCCGATCTCTGGTCACCAGCATCGGTCATAGTATGATCCATCATGTTATGATCCATAATCTGTGGGTATTTTATTCTTTTCAATTTGTGAATAAAACATCTCATATAAATGAAAGGGGTAGAGTTTTTTAAAAGGGTAAAATTAAGAGGTTTGGTGATTATGAGATAAAGCATGTAATTCTCTCCGAAATCTATTATTTTATGTTAACCAATAATAAAATGTTATCCTACCAAGTGTATATGTTAATGACATTCTTAGAATCAAATTGTAATAACACTAATTAATTTAGTCACTAAATATTTGATTTACTCACTGTATATAAAATCAGTCAAGAACTTTAATAAGTAAATATGGAAATTTATCAAAAAAACATAGCTCCAAAGTAACGAAATCCTTAGCTCTAAAGTAACTAAATCCTATTTTCTTTTAGGGGTGTGAGGAAAAAATCCTCTAGATATAAGTATAACATTGAATTTATTAAGGCTTCAACTACTTTCCTAAACAAGATTGGCCTTTTTAAGATGGAATACTAAAAGTTTGAACCAGATTTCCAATAACAAGTTAGATAAACATAGGCTCATGTTACATCGCCATGGCCAAAAATTCCTGTGATAATCAAACTTTTGAGGTGGTTATGCTCTCTCGATGACGTGGTTGAGATCGTTTGGCGCGCCAAGAGGGCGCATATTTGTCGGAGAATTGTTGGGAGTGCAAACAAATTTATTAGTTAGGCATAAGCATAATATTTGGGTCTATAAAGACTTGGCTACTCCTCAAAACAAGGTTAGCCTTTTTACAATAGAACCCAGCCTAACAACTTTTAGTCAACAATTAAACCGTTATGACAGAAAAATTGAAGGAATTTCTTTTTTGCCTTGAAACGCAATAGCTTATTAACTAACAAGTACAAAATAATTTATTGACGGAAGATTAAAGAGGAGATGTCCCGGCGTTATTGACGTGTGTTGGATTGATCACTTAAAAAGCTATACGAAAAGTACAAAAGAAACTCAATGAAGATCCAGATGATCATAAATTATAATTGAAAATCGGTTTATCGTTGATCCGAAAATGGTGGCCAAAACTTCCAAGCTCTACCTCCTAAACATTCTCCATCTCCCTCTTCCCATATGTATGCTACATGCTAACTTTTGACGTGTCCTCTACTTCCTCACTGCTTGGCCTGTTTACAAATTTTACAAGAAGAAGAAATCAGCCAAAATGTCACAAATCTAACCATTACCAACTTGAAACAAAGCTCTAATTTGTTTGCAAGGTAAAATAGTGAGGATTAAATGACTGTGATACTTATTTTTACATCTTTTTTTTTTCTTTTTTTTTTTTCACTTTACTATCAAGTGACCCTACTAGATACCAAAGGGCCAGTTTTAAGAATTTTCGTCCTCATTAAACACAAGTGGTAGGAAGAATGAAATAGTAATAAATATTGTGTTTTGACCATTTGTGTCACAACTCATAAAGCATTGTGGTCCCTAGATAAACTTCTAAGACTCTTTAACTATTTGAATTCAACTCAAATAAGGAGGGTGAAAACTGAAAATGTACCTGCGAATAGAGGAAGGTGCCAAGGATTGCGATGGCGGCTCCAAGGGCATTAACAGGTTGGACAGGCGTATGGAAGATGATGATCGATGAGACGATGACCGATATCCGCTTCATCGTGTTTCCAATACTGAAAGTCAATGGAGATATCTGATCAAGCGACATGTATGAAACCTGATTGTACAAGTGATAGAAAATACTTTGCGCCGCAACCCACCTGCGAAAATCCGAGACCAAACATTTTGTTAATTAGTTCCAAAAATATTCATTCAAAAAAAAAAAAAAAAAAAAAAGGAAGGAGAGTTTTGGCATTTGGCATGGTAAAGTGTTTACCAAACGAAGTGGGGACCAATCTGCGCGAGAGCTTTGTTCCAGCCAGCAGCCCACACCTTGGGGCCCTCCACGGCGATGGCGAAAGGCGTGAGAATCAATAGAGACAACATCGACAGGCAAGCGTAGTAGTTCATCCCGCTAACGGATTTCCCTTTCATCCCTTTCTTTGAGAAGATGTTCCGAAACACAAACGCCATGTTTGAGATCATGGCCCCCATAAAGCCTACAGGGAAATATAACATCACTAAAAAGTACTAACAACATCCATCACATAAATAAATACATACATACATACATACATATATATATATATATCATAATAATCTGAGCAAATTCCTCACTTACCAATCATGTTGAAGTTGAGCTCGGTCACGGCAGCTAGTGCGCAGCCGCCGATGATGGGCAAGAGCGACATGTAAACCGGCGCGGGAAACATCTCGCCTAGTAGAAACCTTGAGACTAACACACTGAATGCAGGCTCACCACTCTTGATGATGTGTGTGAAGGAAACCGCAACTTTAGACATACTGACGGTCGCCGCAACGTGCCCAATTGTGTGTGCCACAGCCACCTAAATGCATACCGAAAACGAAATATAGCAATTTAGCAATAATACAGAATCACAGAAACAGAGCACTGTTTTGCGAACCAAAAATACACGCGCGCGCGCGCGCGCGCACACACACCCACACACTACTAAACCGCAACATATTCATGTACTTATCAAAATGTTATCCAAAAAAAAAAGAACTTAACATTCAATTCTCTTTCTATTCGCATTCCATCTTACCGGGAAAAGGGTCTTCCAGAAATCCAAATCGGTTTTCGGGGGATCTGCGATTCTGGTGGCCCAGGAAACGAGCATCATGAGAGACCCGGCGGCTAAGGAGAGCGTAGAGGTGAGCCACGGGTAAGGAAAAGCATTCAAAACCTTCTTGTTGTATATGTTGAAGACCACATTGAGAGCCCACCAAGTTGCAAAATACATGCCAATCTTGAGCCTCTGAGCAGCCTCAAACCGAGCCTGCTCGTCGGGCAATTCGATGTTGATCTCCAAGGGCCGTGACCGGTCGGCCTCGTAGGCCTTGCACTCGGTCACGCGCTTCTTCTGGTCATTGGCCACCTGCGAGAAAGTCTCAATGGAAGAAATATAAAGGGGTTTGTTGGAGTTGAAATTTTGTTGGGCATTCTGAATTATGGGCAGCGGATTAAACTTGGACTTATTACTAGGAAGTGAACATTTTCTGTTCAAGAATTCCGAGGTAGTGAATGAAGAAGCTGTGAGCTTCACCGAAGAGATCATTGTGCTTGTTTTGCTTAAAGAAAAAAAAAAATTGTGAGAAAAATTGTAGGGTCAAAAGGAGAAAATTTTGTTTTGTGGGGAGGAAAGTTTGGAACGGCTTTTTCCCAAGGAAGAGGTTTTGGAGGCGTTGAGAGGGGGAGAGGGTTTATATATGGGTTGGAGAGTAGGCCGAAAAGCATGTGCCGTGTGACAATTTAATAATTGAGATTTTTTGTTATAATTACAAAAATCTCCCTTTTTTGTCTTGTTTGATGATGCTATGCTGGCGTGATTCTATGGGGAAATGAAAATCTATAAATATATATATATATATATATATATATATATATATATATATATAAAGGCAAGAGATCTCTTGCAATTGCAGCGAAATAGGTGATTGGTCAGGGAAATTGCCTGGGCGGTTTTTTTAAACTTTTAGCTAGCAGAAAACTGGGCAAGGTCAAATTATTTTAGAATCTTAAAAAAAAAAATCATACGATAATTATATAGTATGGGCATTGTTTACTTTTTAAAGAAAATAGATAAATAATGAGTGATTCTTTTTATTATCTAATATTATGTTACTTATAAAATTAATTATGAAAATTTAGTAGGTTCCACATAATATAAGAAATAAAAAAATAGAATACTGAATATGAATTTTTATACTTTTTTTAGTATTAATTTTTTGTCAAAAGTAATGAATCTACTTATTTACTCTTAATAAATTATTGTAGATTTAATAATTATTTAATTGTGTAAAAGAATATTTTAGTAATTATATTAATAACATTATTATTCTTAATTTTAGTAAATATAAAATAGAGAATATGGTTGTTTTCTATTATATCATTTAATACTCAAATAAACATATAAAAGAGAATGAATGATCATTAATTTTATTACTTTACCTTCCATTCTAATCTCATTATCTTTCCCATTACATTCATTTATGGTTTGGTAAATACGTCCTAAGTGTATGAATTGACATCATATAAAAATATGATAATAAATAAAAGTGGAGTACCATTTGAATCTATGTGAAATGAATATGCTTATCAAAATTAGATTATGCCAATAATTGTTATTCTTTGAAACTAAATAGTTGTTATTGGTGGAATTTTTTTCAATCCGAGAATTCATTCCCCTTTAATATAACAAGAATGTTATTGGTGGAATTATCCATTTCCCTTTAATATAACAAGAAATCTTATTTCAATATTAAAGAAAAGAATTGTTATTTCCCTAAGACAAATGCAACAAAAAGATTTTGTGAAAATCTATTCTTTATTCTTCTGAATATTTTGTTGATAAAGTTTTGAATACCTCACGATCTCATAATTTCGGCCAATTTAAATTAGAATATAGAAACTTAACTTTAATCGTAATCTCTCAATATATATATATATATATATATAATATTTTGATTTTTTCTTCCTAGAAAAATATTTTGATTTTTTTTTTTTTCATACATATATACATATCTATGTATTTTTATGCGTTCCGTGTTGCTTGCCTATAGAAACATCTCCGTTGATTCTTCCCTCCTTCCTTTCAGGTGCACCAAAAAAAAAATCTCAGCCATCATATTAAACTGTTGAAAATTCCCAGCCACTACCAAAATTCCCAAAAAATAAAAAAAAAAAGGATTGAGAGAATAAATCAGTAAAAATCTAAGAACTTATTTATTTGTTGCGTTTAAATTCATAATTTTAATTATTTTAATTCTATTATAATATTTTTCTTTTAAAAAAAAATTTAAAATTTAAATATTAAAATTAAAAATCACTAATTTAAACACACAAATCAAATAAGTTTTAAATTTCACCAATGAATATGTTTTCACCAACTTCATTAAGTACTCCTATTCAAGCCCTCCAAAATTGATGTAGCCACTTTATCAAAAAAAAAAAAAAAGAAAAAAAAAGATTGATGTCACCACACATAAAACATGCCATTTTAGCTGTCGCCAATTCCACACCGCAAAACTCTCCAACGCAAGTCCCCAGTCGCAACACAAAACGACAACAACTTGAGTTGAATGATTGATTGATTCAATTCAAAGCGCAAAAAAAAAAAAGAAAAGAAAAGCCGCTATCTGAGGAAGACACGCTCTACTTGTTCCGGTCCGTTTGTTGCGAGTCACGCACTCATTATAATTAGAGGGCTAAATTGATAAAGTGAGGTTTAATTTATAAATTTAAAATTATTTTTAATTTATATATATTTTTATAAAAAAAATATTATAATGAGTTATAAATTATAATACGAATTTTTACTCTAAACACAAGCTAAATACAATCATTTTATCATAAATCTCATTTTTGTAATTGGTTCTGGTTTGATGCTGGTTTTCAATGTTTCTTTTCTTTCGCTTCAAAACATCCGCGTAATTTCGCTCTCAATTGTTTCATATTGGACGGCTCAAAATTGCATCATGGAAAAAGTAAGTATTGACGGCTGGTATGCAAGTTACACATGCATGTTGATGTTGTGTTGCCCACTTGGGAGTGATAGTAACGGTGAATTTGTTTCCTTTTGGGATCGATGCCTATATTTTTTTTTCCCAAAGAAAAAAGTTTAAAAGAGGGAGATGAGCGTTAGCATATTCTTTTAAAAATTATACCAAAGAAGCCCTATAGATACTAAGAGAAATGATCTTCTATAAGCATATTTTAGCCTTCCAATAAGAAACGTATTATTTAAATTCCCACCGTATATACTTATGATAAATGTATATAAGAGAGTGGTTCATACAATCTAAATTGAATATTAGGCTGATAAAAAATTTAAACAAATCTTCATATTAAATATTTATAATTCAACATTTAAACACGTGACTATAAACTCACTACAGTACTCTGTTACCGCTAAATTACCTCATGCGGTGGTAGATGGTTGCCTATACTAGGATGAACTTTTCTGCACCCAATTGAAATTGCAATTTCCGTGGTTAGGCACGTGTTTTGTGCAGTGAGTCACGTGCATGATAGTCGCAGCGTGAGGGGGTCATGATTCTAGCAAGGGTCATTGTCAGAAGTTAGGTGGGGACTAGGGGTGTTCATAAACCCGCACAACCCGCAAACCCACCCCGCACCACCCCGCACCACCCCGAAAAAAGTAATCCGTAACATTATTTTTTATTTTTCGGGTTATTATACCTCCAATCCGAGTGTTTGGGGCGGATTGTGGGTTGAGCCCATAACACCCCGCAGCCCCCAACCCAACCCGCACAAAATAGGCTTATGTTTCGGCTATTAAGTTGTCGTATATGTGACTGCAGGGATCACTCATGTTTTCTTGATCTTTTAAGTGTTTCTCCATTCTGCAAACTCATTATGCCTAATATTTACTTAGAAATTAGAATTCCTTTGTCAAGTAGTTAGTTCACAGAGATTTATTTTTTTTTTAGTTCGGTATGTGAGCTAAAGCCCTTGTTTGATTAGAAAAAAAAAATAAAAAAGTGAAAGAAAGGAATTGGTTGGGAGAATACTAGTTAAGTGTCCAGCCTCTATGTTTGCTTTGCTTAAGCTATTTGTTTTATATGTTTAAGACTAATTTATAAGTGTAGACTAAGTTATGTTTGTTTTGTATTTGATGTTTGATGGACTATTTTGCTTCATGTTTGATGTTAAATGGACTGATAAAGATGGTTGTTATTTCGATTTAATGATGAAGTTTGAATATTATATTGAACTTTAAGTCATTGATTTTTTGAATGTTGAAACCGACCACCCCGCACCACCCCGCACCACCCCAACCCAACCCGAACATCGTTGGGTTGTGAAAATTTTCTAACATCGTTGGGGCCAAATATGTGCACCCCGCACCCTTTGGGGCGGGGGAAAAAAATTTCTACCCCGTACCAACCCAACCCATGAACACCCCTAGTGGGGACTGGGGTGCATGTGTACATGGCTTCTCAATTTGAGGGTCGCGACTCTTGCGCATTTGCAAGTAGTAGACTAGTAGTTGGCCTTTGGGTCTTCTGTTTAGGTGTACAAAACTCGGCTAACGTTCGCATCAACAAATTTAAAAAAAAAAAAAAAAAAAAAAAAAAAAACGTTCGCATCAACAAAGTGGTATACGTATAATTTCATTTTTTTCAATCCTATATGGTGATTCTTAAACTCTTAACAAGAATTTTTAACTTGGTTCATAAGCTTTAAAATTGAAACTTACTAAAAAGTTTCTCGTTATCTATCCTTACATTTTCATTGAATTTGGGGAAAACGGTCGTATTGATTTCTATACTGGCTAGTTTCGCATGTACTCAAGCATATAACTACTTAGTCTCAAATGGCTTGTCTTGCATGACTTAGTACCTAGGGAAACAAATAGGAATGCCCCTCTAGTGATGACATATAAACACTACAAAATAGATTTATGTTTTTTTAAACACTACAAAATTTTTTTTATCACTATCACTTATTATTTACATTACTTAAAAAAGACACAATTTTAAAGCAAGACGCGAAACTTAAAAAGATAAGTTAAGGACGCGTTTTGTAAAAATAAGTTAAGGGAAGACGCTGATCTACAAATGTAATACTCAGGTCCCTCATCGGTGAACAAACATAATATATAGTTATATTCGGTAAGTATCCCATGAGAGGGTTATGTTCTAAAATGTTCCGGATGTGGAATAATGATAACTTGAGCCATTAGAAATTTGGATATAAAACACCAAATTAAAACTAATCAAAAAGATTAGAAAACCATCTCTAAACATGTGATATCTAATAACGATTTTTAAAAATTATCCACAAATGTTAAAAACAACAAGTTTTTGGGGACCGTTCAGTTAGAAAAACATAGATTTTAAAGACTTGGGGTGCAAGAAAGGGTTCAAACATTGAGCTCTGATAGCATTTAATGGAAAACATCTCGTGGAGTAACGACAGTCATGAAATAAGTTTGGGTATCTTTTATATATTCTCTTCCTAAAATTGAGAACATGTTTTTGGGGCGTTTCGTTGTCCCCAACCTCTTTCCAATTCGTTGCTCCTTTTTTTTTTTTTGTTTTTTTTTAATACTTTTTTTTTAGTTTTTCTTTTTTTTTTTCCTCTAGTCTTTTTTTTATTGCATCTTTTGACATTTGATTTTTATATTTTTCAATACATCTCCTTTAAATTATTTTCTCACGGTTATTTAAAATATTTTGTTTTTCAAATTATCTTGTTAAATTAATTTATTTTTAAATGTGTCTCTAAATAAACATTTTTTACATGTAATCTTCATAAATTTTAACTTTAATTGTGAAACATTTTGCACTAGTTTTTTTCTTATTATTTTTTTGTCTTTTTTCCTTGTCTTTTGCTTCATATTTTTCCTACTTTTATACATCTTTTTTCTTCCTCTTTTTTCATTACGAGTTGTATAACCATTATTTTAAGGGTCGTTTTAAAGGCATACTCAAACCATAATCAATAATTTAAGTTTGAGTATATGAAACAAATGAGTCCTAAATGACTTTCATGCTCATTTTTTATTAGTATTATCTTTTTTCTTTTTTTAAAGGATCAAAATGTTAAAAGTCAAAAGTTTGGGAACTCCAAGTATAAAAGCCAATGTGGTACTAAGAGTACATTTGGTAGGAGGGATGACTTGATGAAAGGATGAATATGATATATGGGAGGTGGGGTGGAAAAGAAGGGATGAATTGTAATTTTTCTTAAAATTGTTTAGCATGATAGGAAAGAATGATTGTTATTATCATTCTCTCTTGTTTAGTATTGAAAAGGAAAAAAAATAAAGGAATGATTGATTTGATTTGTAAAATTATTATATTGTCCATGCAAAATAAATTGGTTTTCTTTTTTCGAATGTGTATTGATTAATAATTACTAATGTTATACTCATTTTTTTTCAAATAATTTTTTTAATATTCAAGTTGTACACATAAATAATTAAACTTTTAAGAAAACTTTTTTACCTATTAGAACATTTTTTTGTGAAAAATAAGACTACTATATAAACACATAAATAAAGGACTTTTCAGTATACTTGGTATTTTTTATATAAATTAATAGACATTTATGTATTCCATAGTGGAGTACAGAAACAATGTTAAATTGAAATAAAAAAAAAAAAGAAATTTGAAAGGAAGAGAAATAATTAATTTAAAGAAACAAAACGACGAGTAGAATTGTAATTAATGGCCATATATACTAGCCTTCCTTCACTTTCTGTCCAATTACATGGGGATTGATTTTTGGTGGGTCCCATGGATTGGGAATCCTTTCCCAATCCTTCCCGTGGACCAATTCCCCCTATCAAATAAAGTAATGATCTGACTTTTTCCTCAACACCGATCCATCTTTATCTTTTCTACAATACCTCCTGCCAAACACACATTACGAGTGTTTAGTATGAATATTTGTGTTATAATTTAAATTATGATTTATAATTTATTATAATATTTTTTATATAAAAAATATATATATATAAATTAAAAATAATTTTAAATTAAGATTTTAAACCTGATAATCAAATGTCTACTTAAGTGGTCTTTATATAAACTCCATTGGAAAGTGGGTGTTAAACTCCCATCTCAGTCCTACGCAAACTCTTAACAAAATCATATTTTAAGGAAAACGATACTCGGCTCAGGAGTTTTTTTGACTCCGCATGTCTCCGTCCCACGTAAAAAGCTTACGTTTCTCTGTATAGAAAAACTGAGACCTATTAGAAAAAACTAATGCGGTGTTTGAAACGGTTTTTGTTTTTATTTTGAGAAAAAAATAAAAATAATTTTAAAACGACATTTGACACAATTAAAAATAAAAAACGGAAATAAAAATAATTTTTTAATTTAATATAAAATGAGAGAAAAATAAAATTATTTTTTATTTTTATTTTCTCCTCTCTCGAGTAGAGAGAGAAATATTAATGTGTTTTTATATTAAAAATAATTTATTGATAAAACTACTAAACACATTTTTAAAAATAATTTTTATCTGAGATTAAAAATATTTTTATTTTTATTTTTAATATAAAAAATAAAATTATTTTAAAATAAGTTCTAAAACTTAAAGGTGTCTTTTAGTTTTTTGCAACATCTTTTTTTTCTTTTTTTGTTTTCTTATGCAGCTTGGCATTCGGTACTGTACGGAGCCGATAAAATACCGGGCCTAATAAGAAGGCCCATAATGAACAATTAACAAAATCTTTGCTTATCTCAGTTTCCAGCTACAGTTTTAGTAATATTTAATTTCTTCAAAGATAAAAGTAGAAATTTTGTTGAAAATTAAAGTTTCGTTTGGTATAAGGATTAAAATTAAGATAATTTGAGTAATTTGATTTAGATTTATGATTCATAATTTGAATAATAATTCAGAGTGATTAGAACCTTCATTTAGATGTGTATATGCATAATTTTAATTCTAACTTGAAATGTGATTCGAACCAGCGTTTGGTTATCTTGTTTTGTAAATTTGAATCATAACCAAAATAAATGTAATTTAAGAAATTATATAAAAATATAATTAATTACGTGTAATTTAAAAAAAATATAATTCGTTATATAATAAAAATATGAAGTACTACTAGAAAAAAAATTATACAAATAATTATAACTCAAAATGACAACAAATTAGATGATTGTCTAAAAAACTAACATCACTAGAAATGGTTGTCAATAAAATGTGTCAAGCTAAAGAACAATAGGTTCATTTTCTTAACCAAAGACCCAGTTCCAAAGGCTAGTCCTGCGTACGAGCAAATGAGAAAAGCAATATATGAACTAGCATGTACAAGCGGGAGAAAGAAGTTATAATTGAAAAAAGCACGAAAATAATACAAAGAAGTTATAATTTGGTGCGAGTACTAAGTGCACAATAATTTTGTACATTATTAGGGCTTCAAATGGATGAATTAGGGGGGTTTGATTTCAAAATCAGAGCTCAAAATTATCCTAATCATTTCATTTGATCCAATTTTTACTGTTCATTTTTGCCTTTTTAAACACAGATTGGACCTGAATCAGGGAATTTGAATCCCTCAATTCCCCAACCAAACATGTACTAAGTTTTTTTTTCATCACAACTCAAATTGTTTTATTATAATATTTTCTCTCATAAAAATTTAAATTTAATTTCTTTACTATAATATTTTTTCTATTACATACAACTCTAAATTCTCAACTCAAATTAATTTCCGTTTTTAGTTATTGTCAGATGTTGAGTTTAGACCGAGGATACCGAGAACAGTTTTATAACAATTTAAAAAACGATAGATCAGTAGACTTGAACTCTTATAAAAACAAACAAATACAAGTATACAACGCAATCTACGATGGACCCGAATCCTGATAAGTCCACATCTTACCATACATTTGCCCATTCCGTAAACAAGCGTCTAAGCGTTTCACGAATTATCCACGTAATAAAATAAATAAAACACAAATTAACTCTTGAGAACTCCTCGAATCAGACCCGTTGATCAAAGCATTGTTTAAATAAAAAAAGTTAAGCCCTGATCA
>CP050227.2:12445676-12480736 GCA_012066045.3 Morus alba
CAAACTTTCCTTCGAGATAGGGTTTTCTCCACAGAAATTGCACTCTCTATCCTCTCCAAATCAGCCCCAATTCCAGCGTGCAACCAGAGGAACCAATACCATATGGCTGGAAACTAAAACACACTGTCGTTTGGCTGGAATTAAACTCCTCCGTGTGTGGGCTTAATGGGCTGGAATCTGGGCCTTTGTTTGAATGAAGCATAATGGTTTGGCTGGAAATAAACTCCTCCGTGTGTGGGCTTAATGGGCTGGAATCTGGGCCTTTGTTTGAATGAAGCATAATGGTTTGGCTGGAAATAAACTCCTCCGTGTGTGGGCTTAATGGGCTGGAATCTGGGCCTTTGTTTTGGTGGCTTTTAATGGTAATCTGTGGTAGATTATCATGCTTGCATCCATTCTGCAAAATTAGATTAAGAAGACATCAATTTGTCAACAAAACACCTTAAAACTAGCTAATATTAAAGTTGCAAGAGCTTAATAAATCGATAAAAACCAACTCATCAAACTCCCCAAACTTAACATTTTGCTAGTCCTCGAGCAAAAAAAGATGAAACAAAATAAACAAGATCTAAAACTGTCATCAAAACAAGTGCCCAAGAATCGATTCAATTTGATATACCAAGCAAGCCTCAAAGATTGCATAATTCTCATAATTCCAGAAAAATCTCAAACCATGCAAAGTCTAGAATTTCAAACCTAGTGCAAGCCTCATCGTACCTGTGATCCCTTTACGTATTCAAACAAATAGCCATTCACACTAGAACCATTGCAATCCTAATCAACTTATTCAAACCAGAATCCCTATCTGATCTCTTGGGAGAATGTATGAGTAATTTCCTGAATTCCATAAGCTTGCTTTTCTTACCCCTCTCCACTAATGTCGACAACCATATCAAACTCAGATCAAAAGGTCTTTATTAAGCTTGTAGTGTAAGGATCGGGTGATGGCTATCAAGAAAAGGATAAGGATTAAACAAAATCAAGAGAATCATTAAGGTAATGCACCAAGAAGGGTCTTTTTCTCTTTATTTTCTTTATGAAGAACGAATGCCTTCCTCACTTCCTACTCCCCCAAACTTAATGATTCACATTGTCCTTGCTTCTCGTAAGGTTGGGGTGTATTAATCATATCTTGCTTTTTTTTTTTCTTTTCTTTTCTTTTTTTTTTTTTTTTTTTTTTTTTTTTTTTTTTTTTTTTTTTTTTTTGGAAAAATAGCCTCACATCCAGGTTACTGGATAGTAACCTCACAATTTTTTTTTCAGATTTCCCTTTCTTTATGCTATTGTTATTTTCATGAATCTCTTGATAGGGTATTCACTGGTTTTTCGGGATATAGGGGTAATGTCAAAGTGGCTAGAAAGAACTCAATTTTTGGCTCATGATGTAATTCCTACTATTGTAATGGCTCAATGGGGTGACTAGCGGTAGACTGCATCATGGTAGGCTTGAAAAGCACAAACGGTCCAAAATGGCCTAAATCATCTCTAAATTCAATGTGTTGTGCGGGATTTCGCCTCAAGAGGTAATCAAGCAAGTTCTAGCATTCGATGAGATCACAAAAGTTTCTAAATCTGCATAAGGTTCTCGAGAAAAAGGCACACAATTAAGTGATCCGACTATTCATTCACCTACCCAAGGTATCTCACGGGCACAACAAAACAAACACCGATTCAAGCACACAAATTGAGCATGATTTCCAATTTCCAAGAACTACAAATCATTCCAATCAAAAACTTTCAAAGCAATTTTAGTTCACAAACTGAATCAAAAACCTAAAAGACCTCCCCCACACTTATGATTGACATTGTCCCCAATGTAACAAATGAAAACAAAGGAAGGAAAAAAAAAAAAGTACTGCCCTTTTTTTTTTTTTTTTTTTTTGAGATTTTGTTGACATGCTAGAGCATCAACATCTCCGCAAGTTCTACTTTTAACTCCTGTGAGAATTCTCCGATCGCCTTTGTGTATGGCTGCATATGTAAATAGAGAGAAACATTAACAAAACAATAGGAAATAATAAAGCAAATAATAAAAAAAAAAAAAAAAAAAAAAACTAAAAGAAAAGAGCATTTAGTTCTAAGTTATAGTCGTTAGCTTGACTTTGCTATTCATGTGTCTTGTAACTTTGTGGTGCGATTGAGGATCAAACGCTCCGGTGATGTAGTGCTTTAGCGATGGCCGTTGACCTTGAATGTGTCATTGTGCTTGTTGTGACGAATTTCGATTGCACCAAAAGGAGACACGTTCACCATCAGATAAGGCCCCGTCCACCTGGATTTGAGCTTTCCGGAAAAAGACGAAGCGGGTGTTGTCTGAAAGAACTTGTTGCCCTGGAACAAAATCCTTCTTTGCAATGTTTTTGTCATGCCACTTCTTCGTTTTTTCCTTGTAAATCCTGGCATTTTCGTAAGCTCCCAATCTAAACTCTTCAAGCTCATCCACCTGTAATAAACGTTTTGCCCCTGCAGCTTGCAAATTAAAATTTAAGAATTTAGTGGCCCAATATGCCTTATGCTCTAGTTCCACGGGGAGATGACAAGCTTTTCCAAAAACCAGCCTATATGGAGACATTCCTATTGGAGTCTTAAAGGCTGTCCTATATGCCCACAAAGCATCATCTAACTTAAGTGCCCAATCCTTTCTAGAGGTGTTCACGGTCTTTTCAAGAATTCGTTTCACTCCCTATTTGAAACCTCCACTTGACCACTAGTTTGGGCATGGTACGCGGTGCCCTTTTTATGAGTCACTCCATACTTTCCTAATAAGGCATCAAACCGACGATTATCAAAGTGTTTTCCCGATCGCTTATTATGGCTCTAGGAACCCCAAACCGTGTAAAGATGTTTTTCTTAAGGAATTGGACCACTACCTTGGCATCATTTGTGCGTGTTGCAATAGCTTCTACCCATTTAGAAACATAATCAACCGCAACTAAAAAACATACTCATTAGAAAAAGATGAGGATAAGGCCCCATAAAATCAATGCCCCGGACATCAAATATTTCACAAATAAGAATGTTATTTAAGGGCAATTCATTCCTTTTTGAGATGTTACCAGTTCGTTGACATCTATCACATGCAGCCACATATGCATGGGCATCCTTGAAGAGTGTTGGCCAATAGAATCCAGTTACGGCAAGACCTTTGTCTGCAGATTCGGTTACCCCCAAAGTGTCCACCGCTTCCCTATCATGACAATGATATAAAATGTTAGAAAATTCATCCTCGGTACACACCTTTGAATTACTTGATCCGCACATATTTTGTAGAGATATGGATCCTCCCAAAGGTAGTGCTTCACATCCGAGAAGAACTTCTTCCTTTGTTGATAAGTGTAGTGCCACGGAATCCATTTCCTACAAGATAATTAGCAAAATCTGCAAACCGGGAATTTTAGTAACATGTGAATTAGGAGGACCCGATGAGATAGATAAAAAATTTGTTCATCGTGAAACTCCTCATTTATGTCCTTCTCATCCTCAATTGTATTTTGTAGCCTTGAAAGGTGGTCACCACTAAATTATCGTCCCCTTCTTGTCCTTAATTTCCAAGTCGAATTCTTGAAGGAGAAGAATCCATCTCAGTAGTCTTGGCCCGGCGTCCTTCTTGGCTAAAAGAAATTTCAAAGTCTGCATGGTTAGTGTAAACAAAGTGACTCTTGACCCCATTAGATATGATCTAAATTTATCAAAAGCAAATACTACTGACCAAAAGTTCTTTTTCGGTTGTTGCATAATTCAATTGAGGACAGTGAGAGTGCGACTTGCATAATAGATAGCCGAAAAACCTTGTCCTTCCTTTGACCAAGCCACGGCCCCCCACCGCAGTATCACCGTGATCGCACATCATTTCGAAAGGAAGGCTCCAATCCGGTGGTACTACAATAGGGGGCGGTCACAAGCTTCTCTTTCAACACTTTTGAAATGCCGCAAACACTCATCGAAAACTCAAATTTATTTTCTTTTATGAGGAGATTAGAAAGAGGTTTTGAGATTTTTGAGAAATCTTTGATAAATCTCCTATAGAACCCCGCATGCCCTAGAAAGCTTCTAACACTTTAAGCGTGGTAGGTGGAGGTAGATTCTCAATCACCTCCACCTTTGCCCTATCAACTTCAATCCCCTTGGAGGAGATCTTATGCCCTAGAACTATCCCTTCTTGAACCATAAAATGACATTTCTCCCGATTAATACGAGGTTCGTTTCTTCACACCGCTGCAAAACCAAGGATAAATGATGGAGACAATCTTCAAATGTTAGACCAAACAATGTAAAGTCATCCATAAAAATTTCTAAAAATTTTTCGTTCATGTCCGAGAAGATTGCCATCATGCAACGTTGGAATGTCGCAGTGCATTCTGAGGCCGAAAGGCATTCTTCTATAAGCAAATGTGCCATAGGGGCAAGTGAAGGTTGTTTTCTCTTGGTCCTCGGGGAAATAGAGATTTGATTGTATCCAGAATAGCCATCCGAAAACAATAATACACTGTAACCTCGCCAATCTCTCCAACATTTGATCAATGAATGGTAAGGAAAGTGATCCTTTCTTGTGGCATCATTTAATTTTCTCGTAGTCAATACACACGCCACCCTAGAAACAGTTCTAGTGGGTATTAATTCATTATTCTCATTTTCAACCTTTGTTATCCCACCTTTCTTTGGTACTACTTGTCTTGGGGCTAATCCATGCACTATCAGAAATAGGATAGATAATACCTGCGTCGAGCAATTTGACCACCTCTTTTTTTACTACCTCCTGCATTGTTGGATTAAGGCGCCTTTGAGGTTGAACCTTGGGCGTGAAATTTTCCTCCATAAGGATCTTGTGTGTACAAATGGATGGATTGATCCCCTTAATGTCTGCTATGGTCCAACCTATTGCCTTCTTATGTCTTCTTAGAACTTCTAGCAATTTGTCTTCCATTTCACCTGTCAATAAAGAAGAGATTATTACAGGAAATGCCTCTTGTTCTAAATAAACATATTTGAGATGAGATGGAAGGACTTTGAGTTCTAATTTTGGCTGTTGTTCACTCAAGTCCTCGGATTTCTTTGGATTTATTTCCAACAAGTTTTCCAAATTTTCGGATGCCTTTGGACATGTGCTATCCTCATCTATAGTAATGTATCTTTCTAGAGGATCATCCTTGAGTGCTTCCCTTTTGCACTCCTCAACAAGATCATCAAAGATGTCCACGAAAACAAGAAGATGACAAAGAGTCAGAAGGATGTTTCATAATTTTATACATGTCAAATACCACTTTGTCATCATTCACTCTCAAAATGAGTTTTCCTTGTTGCACATCAATCAAAGCTCTTCCCGTGGCAAGGAAAGGTCGTCCCAATATTAGAGGCACTTCTCGGTCTTCCTCCATATCAAGGACTATAAAATCCACGGGGAAAATAAATTTATCCACTTTTACTAGTACGTCTTCAATAATTCCCCGTGGTCTCTTTATTGATCGGTCTGCCAATTGTAAGGACACGTTGGTTGCCTTAACTTCTCCTAAACCAAGCTTCCTGAAAATTGAAAGAGGCATAAGATTAATGCTTGCACCTAGATCACATAAAGCTTTATTAACACATACTAATTTCCTAAAGTGCAAGGGATAGTAAAACTCCCTGGATCTTTCAATTTAGGAGGCAACTTATTTTGTAGAATGGCACCGCATTCTTACATCAACATAACGGTTCCATGTTCTTCCAACTTTCTTTTGTTGGACAAGATTTCCTTCAAGAATTTAGCATAATCGGGCATCTGTGACAAAGCTTGAAAGAAAAGGAATATTAATTTGTAATTTCTTAAAAATTTCTAAAAACTTAGAAAATTGCTTATCTAGCTTGTCTTGCTTGAGCCTTTGCGGGTATGGAAGAGGCGGCATGTATTTTTCGGATGTTAAGTCGAATTCACCACCCCTTTTCCCTTAGCTTTCTTATTCACATTCAACCTCTCTTCTTGAGTGGTTGTTGCTTTCTTCTCTTCATCAATGGTTGAGTCCTCTTGTATGTTGGACTCGGCCACCTTTTTTTTTGGCTCATCCAATTGTTTCCCACTCCTCAATGCTATGGCCTTAACTTGCTCCTTGGGGTTCTTTTCGGTGTTGCTTGGGAGGGAGCCTTTGTGCGCCCTGAAACCAAGTTTGCAAGTTGCCCTATTTGAACTTCTAGATTCGAATTGAGGCTTCTTGATTCGAAATCTTGTTTCAGCCGTGCTCAAGAACTTAGCCATCATATCCTCCAAATTTGATTTCTTCTCTTGAGTTGGGAATCCGGGAGGAGGTTGCTTCACATTATTTTGATTCCAAGCAAAGTTCGGGTGATTTCTCCATCCCGGATTATAGGTGTTGCTATACGGGTTGTTTTGCCTTTGGAAATTTGATACAAAGTGTGCCTGCTCGAAAGTGAACTAGATGAGACTTGGTTACCTATTTGGCATTCATGATTGGTGGTGGCTGCCTCCACAAAAATCACATGTATTTGATATTGGGAGTTGCGGTCCATCCATCTTCTTATTGAGAGCCTCCATTTGTGCCGCTAAAGATGTGATGGCATCAACATTGTGTAAACCCGCAGCCTCCCTCCTTGCAGGGAGTCTCTCGGTAGGCCATTGGTAAGAATTTGTAGCCATTTCATCTAGCAACTCATAGGCTTGTTCGGGGTTTTTCTCATTATTGTTCCACCGCGGTTTGCATCAATCATATTGCGGATTGTGGCGGTAGAACCATTATAAAATGTTTGTACCGAAGCCATATTGGCAGCCCGTGGTGAGGACACTTTCTCAATAAATCTTTAAAAGCGTTCCCATGCCTCATAGAGTGATTCATTTTCTACCGCAAAAACATAGTAATTTCGTTTCGCAATTTTGCGTTTTTGCAGGTGGAAAGTACTTACCTAGAAATTTTTGTGCCATTTGCTCCCATGTGGTGATGGATCACGAAGGTAAAGAGATTAACCAACTTTTTGCTTTATCCTCAATGAGAATGGAAAAAGCCTCAGACGAATAATGGCATCTTCCGACACTCCATTGTGCTTAAAAGTATCACAAATTTCAGAAAATTTGCCAAGTGGACATTGGGATCTTCTTGTGATAAGCCTCCAAATTGTACCAGTGTTGGATCATTTGAATAATAGCCGGCTTGATCTCAAAATTATTTGCTTGGATTGGCGGTCTTTTTATGCTAGATTCAGCTCCTTCCATTGATGGCATGGCATAATCCCTCAATGGTCTTTTTTTCCTCTTCATTGACTTCCACCTCCATCACATTAGCGGTGCGGCTGCCATTCTCCTTAAATGACGGGTGGCCTTTCTCCGCTGATTGTGGGCTGTTCGCTCAATTTCGGGATCAAATTCTTCAAGTATAGCCCCACTAGTACGTGTCATGCACTAGAGAAAAAAATCGAATTTTTTTTTTTTTTAAAAAAAAAAAAAAAATAATAATAAATAAAAGTTCTCAAATTAACGGGTTAAATCACAATAAGTGTAAATTTCTAACTCAATCCCCGGCAACGGCGCCAAAAACTTGATGCGATAAAATTAACACTAGCAAGTGCACCAATCGTTCAAGTAATAAAGTGATGAGTAAGATATCGTTTCCCAATGAGGATTGGTAAAATTCACAAATAAAATGATTAAACCGACTATGTTATTCGAGATTGCGAAATTGGGAATAATGTGAATTAAAACTAAGTAAAGATTAAAAATTAGAAAATGTAAAGAAACAAGATTTAAGAAAGAAATTCAATGAGAGAAAATGTTAGAGAGTTGATTTCACCTACACCAATTCATCCATAAGCTCAAAAGAATGAATTTCAATTATTATTATCCATGACATGGTAGAATCCCCTAATGTTTAATTATCCATATTTCGGGTCTAATAAACTATCACATATATTCTTAACTTCAAATATCCTTATTTCAGGTCTATTCTAGATTAATTCAATATGAGATGCCTTTGAATTTGTGGAATCCTTTTTCGGTTAAATCTCCCTCTCGGTTACAATTTAAACTGACCACATGAATTTCCTTAAATCCCTATTCGGTTACTCCTCGTCCATTCATGGCATGTTCTATATTTTGCTCGAATATTATTTACATCCAAAATTCAATTCACAATTTAATGTTTCCTATCACATAGCTTCTCTATCCGAAACATCACTATGATCAATTCCCAAATTAAATAAATGAAAAGCCCTAAGAACAATAGAACACACTCTTCACGGAAAAATAATCAATTGCAACTCATTCAAATTGAAACTTAGAAATCATAGGTTCGGATCCATCAATCTCTAACTAAAAATATTAAACCATAACTAAATTAAATAAAACAAAGAGAATTTCAGGAGACATCACCATATTAATCCAAAAAAGAAGAAAAGAAGAACAAAGGATAAATCCCTAATGGCCGAATGTTTCTCCACCAAGGATTAGCCGGTACTTCTCAAAGAATAGCTGGCCGAATTCCTCTTTTTCCCTCTTTTTCTCTCAAGGAAATGCCAGCCAAACTCCCAAAGAACCACTATTTCCCTCTCTGGAATTCCAAAGAAGAACACCTCTCTCGAATCCCCCGACAAGCCCCTGGGTTAAACTCCTTTTTTTTTTTTTCTTTTTTTCCGAAAATCCCAACAACAACCCCTCTTTAATCCCCGAAAAGCTCTCTGGAATCTCTCTGAAAAACTCTCTAGAATCTCTCCGAAACTCCCGCCAACAATCTCTGTTTTTTCTCTCTGGAATATCTCCCCAGAAAACCCCCGGAATATCCCGGATCTTCCTCTAGTTTTCATTTTCAAACTCTCCTTCGAGATAGGGTTTTCTCCACAGTAAATTGCACTCTCTATCCTCTCCAAATCAGCCCCAATTCCAGCGTGCAAACCAGAGGAACCAATACCATATGGCTGGAAACTAAAACACACCGTCGTTTGGCTGGAATTAAACTCCTCCGTGTGTGGGCTTAATGGGCTGGAATCTGGGCCTTTGTTTGAATGAAGCATAATGGTTTGGCTGGAAATAAACTCCTCCGTGTGTGGGCTTAATGGGCTGGAATCTGGGCCTTTGTTTGAATGAAGCATAATGGTTTGGCTGGAAATAAACTCCTCCGTGTGTGGGCTTAATGGGCTGGAATCTGGGCCTTTGTTTTGGTGGCTTTTAATGGTAATCTGTGGTAGATTATCATGCTTGCATCCATTCTGCAAAATTAGATTAAGAAGACATCAATTTGTCAACAAAACACCTTAAAACTAGCTAATATTAAAGTTGCAAGAGCTTAATAAATCGATAAAAAACCAACTCATCACTCTCACATAAAGTCACATCTCAACTCAAATTAAAAACTTGAATCAGCGAATTAAACAAACTCATAGTTACTATACTATAATTTTGTACCCATTTATCCAAATTATAATAGAATGGATGGTCAATTTATTTAATGTTATTCATAAATTTCTCTTGCTTTTCCGTTTATATGATGAATTACTTTGTTGCCATTATTCTAGAGTAGATTAACATTATTTATGTACAAAAACTAAGAGGCCATACCTAAAAAAAATATAAAAAAAACTTTGAAGTTTGGTGTTTCTAATTATGGTGTTTCCATCAATTACTGGCTGGATATCGATGGTTATAGTTAACAGTTGGTAACTACAAGTGTCATAGCGGATACGGGTAGAGATGTCAATTAGACAGCCCGGCCTAGCCTGTTATAGTGTACAATTCAACACGGCTTAACCTTGTACAGTTACGGGCCGGGTCGGGACAACATTTGTAAAAGGTTAGGGCTGAGCCTCATTTTCTCAACCCACGGCCCAGGCGTATCCTTTGCCCGTTGAAGGCCCAAGCATGACCGAGGCACGGCCCAGGCCCGTGAAGGACCTGGCACGACCTAGCATAGTCCCAAGCACGGCCCTACCCAGGTACCTCAACCGGTCGACCAATTCCTACTCAATGGTCAAAAATAGATCCGTTGTAGAGCGAGATTAAGAGATAGAAAATACTATAAAAGGCTTATCTCCGTCATAACATTCTCAACTCATCAATATCGTTCTCAAGCTCAATTTTTCTCACTCTCGTAACTCTATCTCTATATTCTCTCTCTGATTCTTAGCTTTCTCTCTCGATTCTTAACTTTCTCTTATCTCTTTCATTTACAAATTTCAATCAAATTGAAGACATCCCGGAAAAAAATAATATACTCATTAATTTTTATAATTATTTATTATATACCCGGAAAAAAAATAGTCTATTCATCATTTTTTATAATATTTTATTATTTAATGTTTATTTATATTGTTTATTGTTTATAAATATTTTTGTTAACATTACTATTTTTTTTAAAGAAAATGACGGAATCAAATATTCATGATTTTGGAGATCAACAATTTTATAATGATGAAATTTTGATGCATAACTCCAACCCCACTGATGAGGGTAATGTTCCGCTTGATGACCACTCAGTGCATAACAAGGTTACAGGAGAATGTGCAAGGAAAAAATACCGTGCACAGCTCCTACATGGCAACATTACACAAAAGAGTTACGACCAAATCTAAAAACATGTGAAATTAAAATGCGCGTGGTTTGTAAATATTGCAAAAAACACTTTTCTAACAAAAAAAGGTAAGGTACAGGTTATCTCGATAGACATTGAAAAGCATGTCTACTAGTACACCAAGGTGGTGGTGTGGAATCCCGCCAACAAACACTTTCACTCACAAATCAAGGTTTACAAAATTTTTCATATGATGCACTAACGTGCTTTCGTAAGGCACTAGCTAAATTTTTAGATAGTAACCAATTACCAATGTCTTTTTGTAGATGATGAAGCATTTGAAGAATTTATTCAAACCGCATTTTGTCCACAATTTAAAAGTTATAGTAAAAACACAACTAGAGTTGATTGCATAAAAGTTTTTCATGCAATAAGACAATCGCTTCTTGATAATTTTGGGTCTTTTAATGCTACAATCTCTTGCACATCTGATCTTTGGGAGAGTTGTAATAAAATTGATTATTTATGCGTCACAATTCATTATGTTGATGGGGATTGGGTTTTGCAAAAGTGAATTATTGGTTTCCGTTTATGTCCTTTTCCGCATAATGCAAATGCTATTTTTTCTACTATTATGGAAATTTTTAATTTTTATGGCATTAAAGATAAGGTTTTAACTGTTATTTTTTATAATGCATCAAGAACGAATCGCTATCAACATGTTTAAAGCAAATTTGAAACCACCTTGTGATGGAGAATTTTTTCATCAACGTTGTGCATATCATATCATAAACTTAGTAGTCTAAGTTTGGTATTGAAATTATATCCCATCATCTAACTAAAATTAGAAAGTGTTATCTTTCATCTTAAGTTTGGGAGCTCGGCTCCAAGAATTTCGACAATATTACATGAATAACCAGATGAGGCCAAGAAAATTTCCAATAGATGTTCGACATAGGTGGAACTCCACCTACTTAATGTTGAAAAATCGCTATTTTATATCAACAAATAATCACTATATATATTAACAGTAAGCATGGTGAGCATTTTATTTATGATACATATTGAAATATTAGTGAGTAATTTTTAAAATTTTTAGAAGTATTCTATAATGCTACCGAATTACTTTTTGGTTTGTATTATCTTACTGTTCATCTTGCTTTGCATCAAGTATTTAATATTTCTAAAACATTTGCTTATTATAGGCATAGTGATCTTTTTGCACCCATAGTAAGTAAAATGAAAAGAAAATTTAAAAGTTATTGGGCCGGTTGTCCAATTTTATATGCATTAGCAACAAGCAATAATTGTATATCTTAGATGTTAATTAATGGTACAGAATCTTTGATGTCTACTACAACATATAATAGAACTAACCATTGATGATTTAAGGCAAATGTTAGAGATATATTTGCATTGTATGAAAAAAATATGGAACAGAACAACAACAACGATCAACTTCGACTTTAAAGAGTAGTGCACGGCCTCAAAGTTCATCGTGGAGCTTGTTGAAGAGAAACGAGAAAACATCGGGATCATCATCAACACATGGACCGTCTTCAGAACTTGTCAAATAATTTGAGTCAAATTTTATAATTGATGATGACAAACTAGGCTTCTTACAGTGTTGGAAGAGCAAACAAGATTGTTTTTCAACATTATTCATTATAACATGTGACATTTTGACAACTCCAGTGTCCACAGTAGCATCAGAGTAAGCAATCAAATTCTTGACGATACGAGCAAAATGTACCTGGATATTTGGAGGGGCTAATGTACGTGAAAGACTGGGAAGATATAAGAAGATGAAAACAACGTTATACAGATGATACACTTCTAGACTATTTTTCAAACTTATACATAACATAATGTTCTAGAAGCAATTCGGCCGCAGTGTAATTTAATTATCCTTGTATATTGCACTCTTTTTTCCTTCTTTAAGGTTTTATCCCCGATCTCTCCACGGATTTTACTTGGCAAGGTTTGTAAATTGAGATAGTCATTTACTTATAATTATTCATATTATTTCAATAAAATCACATCGTTTTGGGGCATATGATATATTTCCTTTTTGTCATTACATATGATAAAAATGCAAATCTTAATGCAATTTGGTCGATCGGTAGCAGATAAGTAGCAATCCAACATTATACAAATGATACACTTCTAGACTATGTTTCAAACCTAGACATAACAGAATCTTCTAGAAGCAATTCGCCACAATGTAATTTAATTATCCTTGTATATTGCACTCTTTTTTTCCTTCGCTAAAGTTTTGTCTCAATCTCCCACGGGTTTTACTTGGTAAGGTTTTTAATGAGATAGTCATTTACTTGTAATTATTCATATTATTTTAATAAAATCACATCATTTTGAGGCATATGATATATTTCATTTTTTGTCATTAAATATGATAAAAAATATGAATCTTATGCAATTCGGCCGACCGATAGCAGAGAAGTAGTAATCCAACAGTCGTCTGGTGATGCCTCTACCAGTATCCCGCCCCGGTCGACCGGTGCATGCTCAACAGCCATAAATTGGACCGTTGAGCTTTAACAGGTTGAAAAGGGCTAGGGCTGACCTGTGAGGAGCCTGGACCCGCGCTTGGCCTTAGCCCTTATGGACAAGGGCAAGGGCTAGGGCTGGGCCTGAGGGTCTCTCCTCATGCTCGACTCAAGCACGGCCATGTACTGTACATGGTTGTGCCTGCCCTGGCCTAAACCTGTGACAGGCCTGGGGTTAAAAGTCGTCGTGCCCCAATCGACCCTTTTGACACCTCTAGATACCGATCAAAGGATATATTAGGCATCTTTAGATATAATATGATGACATAACAAAATAACTTTTGCAATTAGTTTTTATTTAGCAAAACTCAACCCAAGTCTTGAATTTGTGGTTATCCTGTAAGAGCCCAAGTGCGAAAGGCCTAAATAAGGACCTGAATGTCAAAAATTAAAAAAAGAAAAAGATTAGAAACCTTAAGTGGAAAAGACCCTAAAAATGTAATCCAGTGTTGCAATTGGTTTACATTTAAAGAGGTACAAAACTTCAATCAAAAGTGGCTTAACAAAAGACCCTACTCACTTAAGTCTTAAATAAGTACAAAACCAAAGTAGTCTTATAATTCCCCTACTTCAGTCCCAGTCCTAGGATGTAAGTTTCATGATTGTAAAGGGCAATAACGGAGTTACCACCCTATTGGAACTCTTGACAAAATCAAATTTTTTTTAAACAATTAACAAAATCTTTTTTTTTTTTTTTTTTTTTTTTTTTTTTATAAAGAATCAACAAAATCTTTCTCTATCTCATTTTACAGTTACAATTTTTGCAACATTTCAGTGCCTGAAACATAAAACTAGAAAAATTTCTGAAAATATCCGTTTGAGTTATTTGTCAGACCATTGAGTTTAGACCCAGGAGGACACCAGAACAGTTTTACAGCCGCCTGATTTGTAGACAAGTACAACGCAATCTACGATAGATCCGAATCCTGATAAGTCCATATCTCTTACCATACGGTCACTCATACCATAATCAAGCGTCTAAACGTTTCATAAATTCGCCACGTATCAATAAAACAATTATTAACCCTTGCCAACTCCTCCAATCAGAACTGTTGATCAAATCCTTGTTTAAATCAAACAGTGCAGCACCGACCACGAGAAACGCTACGAAGATTAGTGAACAAAAAATTAAATTTTTTTAAAAAAAAAAACACTTCTTTCACAGTTTCTTCTCGCGAATTCAATCCGAAGCAAATAAGGAAAGAAAGAAAGAGAGAAAGGGAAAGTAGAAATCAAGTAGAAATCCAGCAAATCTTTCTCGGATTCGAGCTATTATATATATATATATATGTATGTATATGTATATGTATATACAACTTGTTTGATTTTTCTATGGTTGGAGAAAAGCTTAATTCAATTCTCTCCTTTCCGTGGCGGGACAAAACCCTAACCCTAATTCACACCTGGTGCGTTTTCTAGAGTGAAGTTTTCTTTTTATTCTCTTTCATGGAACCGGAGAAGCTCGTGCTGTCAAGAGAAAACCCTAGGGCGGCGATTGGGTTTGCGCCGGAGCGGGCGCTGAACAAGGCCATGGCCAATGAGGTCGCTCAGAAGTCGCCGCCGTCGGTTCTCGATCGGTTCAAGGCTCTGCTGAAGCAACGGGACGACGACCTTAGGGTTTCGGCGGACGACGTCGTTTCGCTGCCGAGGACAGAGGAAATTGTGCAGCTTTACGAGCTGGTCTTGTCGGAGCTCTCCTTCAATTCGAAACCCATCATCACCGATCTCACCATTATCGCCGGTGAGCAGAGGGAGCATGGGAAGGGCATAGCTAGTGCAATTTGCGCTCGCATTCTCGAGGTCTGTTTTGGTCTCTGCGGATTTGATTTTTCCTCTTTGTATGATTATGGGGAGTTTGCCGAATTTGTATTCCCATTGAGATATCAAGGGTTTTTTTTTTTTTTTTTTTTTATTTTATTTGTTCTTCTCTGTACTCGGCTCGTTTCCTTGCGTCTATTAATATATTGTTTATGTACTTTTGAGTTTTTGGACTTGTAAATTAGCTTTAATCCTTATGCGCCCTCAAATTTTATCGTCGAAATCCATAAAACCAAACTTCTCTTTAAGTGGTCTAAAATTTCTTACAATATTTTTTACTTCTCTTGGTTATAAATGGCGAAGAAGATATAATAATTGAGCAGAATGACTGGGAAGATACTTTTTTTCGATAATGAGTGAACTTAATTAATCAAATTACTAGATTTGTATAAGTTTTAACTTCAATAATCGGTGTTATACGGAAAAAACTTTGCCCACCATGAATTTTGTTTGAGAATTTATGACGCCGCTCTAGCTAGTAAAATTACTGTTCAAGTTGAATGCTTTTTTATAGCTGGCAAATTTTGAGAACAGCTCTCAAGAGGAAAGCTTGTTGCATTATGTACAGCTTGCCCTTTTATACTGAGGTTGGATAAAGGACTGAAAACTAACTAAAGAATTGTTAATGCTGTTTATAATAGCCCTACCTCCTTACACCTTAGAAAGTTATTACTCTGTCTCTTCTTATGAAGAAAGTTCATAGATGCGATTTATTATCTCCACAAATGGTTATCTTTTTAGCCTGCTTCTTTTAGCACTCATCGTTACTTTTGCATGTGAATATAGGGGAGTTGTCAAATTCGTGGTACTTTTGTCTTGATATCTTGTTAACACTTGTGCAAGCAACCTAAAATGATGATACAATCTTGTCACGAAACTTTGCCTCATTTTGGAGATGTTAGTTAAGCATACATCTATACAATAATTACTCTCCACTGGATATACATAAAAGTTCCCTACACTCTGATGTGGGAATTAAGTTTCTAGCCTCTGAAGTCGTACAGTTAATAAAAAAAATGTAGCTTGTTATGCAATCTTACAGTTAAAAGAACATGTTGATACATATAGCTTGTTGAGTCTCTGTCTCGTACCCATCATGTTCTTTCTTGTTTATATGTGTGTTTAGACTTTAGTCCTTTCATGTTTTATTGCGATGTTTACTTTGGTTACCAATTACACTAACTTATTTGTTGGTAACCATAGAGTACACATTTCCTTTGTAGATTCTGTGTGTGTTGGTGCCCGGTGGTAATGTTTTTCGCTTGATATTTGATAGCTCGTGTTCACCAATGTCGTATTCTTCTATTTTCAGGTTCCTGTTGAGCAAAAATTACCGTCACTTTATCTTTTGGACAGTATAGTTAAAAATATTGGTCGTGAATATGTCAAGTACTTTTCTTCCCGTCTACCTGAGGTGATCTGATAACAAACTTTTGTCCTTATTTTTCCTAGATGATCTGAGAACATGTAGAAACCTTGCCATGGGGATCTCTAGTAACTAGTGCTTTTGGCTCTTGCTTAGGTCTTTTTGAGGCATACAGGCAAGTTCCCCCAAGTCAGCATCCTGCTATGCGCCATCTCTTTGGCACTTGGTCAACAGTTTTTCCACCTTCTGTACTTCACAAGATTGAAGCACAACTGCAATTTTCTCCATCTGCAAGCCAACAGTCATCAAGATTGCCCCCTTTAAGAGCTTCTGAATCCCCTCGACCAGCTCATGGAATTCATGTAAATCCAAAATATTTGCGACAGATAGAACATTCGGCTGCAGATAGTGTAAGTTTTACATTGAAATCTATCTTTTCATCCCTTCTCAGAATACCAAGGATTAGGCTGCTGCATTTATTTTGCATGTTAGGTGTACATCTAATGGTTAGAGAATAGAGATATTATTATTTTGTCCAATCCGATATGGCAAGTTATTGCTGCCACTAACGAAGTGGTAATGTTACATAAAATTTTGCTGATAATATTTTTATATTTGGAGGTTGAAGATGAGACTTAAAGTTAAGATGATGCACAAACTGCTTTGACTGGATTAAGATTACCTCCACCTCCTATCTCAAAAAAAAAAAAAAAAAAAAAAAAAAAAAAAAGCCAGAGAGAACTAATAAGCGATTATGAGTATTTGGTCTCAACTCCTATCCTTTCGTGATTTACAACCATCTGATCATTATTAAAAATTTGAAAGTCATCTTCTCATTATTTTATCCTTGTTGTCAAATCATGACTAAAGAAATATAATTTGTCGAGTGGGATTTCCCTATCATTGGATAATGCTATCAGGGACAAATATTTAGGTAAAATGAGGCATAGCGGTTTAATTTATGACATCATTGTAGTTGTGCCTGAACAAAGTTATGGCTTCTGGGCTCGGAAGTGGCCTTATTGTAAAAGGGCGTTTATCTTTTTATGTTTTGTCTTGTGTATCAACTTTAGATGCAATATTATAGATTTATAATTCATGTTCATTATTTGTGCAGCTCATTGCAGGGGGGGCTTCATCTCTGAAAATATATTCTCAAAAACCTGCCACTGGGTATGAAATATCTGACTCTTATTATGCAAAGGTTGTATACTCACATGTTGAAGCCCAGAGATTGAGCTCAACAGGAAGTGTGGGTCATACGGCTTTTTGGAGCTAACAAGCTGCATACATCTTCAACTGCTAGACTTGTGAGATCTATGTCAACTTCAAGTATTGTGTCTGTTAGGTCTCTCTATTGTCAGCAGTTGATGATTTTGCAGCAAAAACTTTTTATAGTTGAATATTGAAGGAATATTTCCATCTAACAATTGTTTTAATTTTACTCGACAGAGCAATTGGTAGAGATGATGAGCTGAGTAAGTGGCAGAGAAAACAGTATCATAATCAGAATCAGATTGAAGCTCCTGCTTCATACAAACTTAGTAATGGGCGTGAACGTCAAGGACCAAGAGCTTTAATTGATGCATATGGAAGTGATGATAGGAATACACCTTCAAGTGATAGGCCTTTGCGGATTGAGCGTCTTGACACAAATGGTGTGGACCATCGGCCTTCTTCTATGTCGTGGCAGAATACTGAAGAGGAAGAGTTTGACTGGGAAGATATGAGTCCAACTTTAGCAGATCATGGTAGGAGCGACGATTTCTTGCAATCATCGGTGTCATCCTTGAGAAGCTTTAAACCCAGGCCTGATATTCGGAACAGTTGGTCTGGTCAGGCTCAGCTACCTGCAGCAGATGATTCCTCCATTGTCTCTGAAGATGCAGTTCCTTCTCTTGGTGTATGCTTCTTCCGCTCATTCCCTATTTTTGTTGTTTAATGAGTATCTAAGAAAATCCAATATGGTATTCAAATCTTGTTTATATTTGCAAAAGAAACCACTAATTTAGTTACTTCGTCATTGCATTCTAATATCTATGAATTATTCCTATGTTAATATCTTTTTTTGTTGCATTGCCATCTTGATCTTCTGTAAGCCTTTTTGTTTCTGCATTCTTCCCTATTTGCTATTGTTGCTTTTATAGTTGAGGAACCCTTCTCATTGTCGCATAAGATAACCTTGATGTCTGGAACTGCTTGGTGTCTTCCCTTTTATTTAATTATTTATTTCCTTGCTTAAAGAAAAGCTAGAAAAAGTATTCTCTTAACATTTTGAAAGCCCCACTTTGGTTATTCTGTTACTTAATGCCAGTTATAGCATCCAAATACATTCTAGCAAATAGTTTTACTTTTTTTTCCAGGCTATTACTTCAGAAATTCTTTTTCTGATCACTTTTTAAATTTTTTAACTACCCATTGAATGCCATTTCTCCCCGCTCTCATAATAAAGCCACAACTTTTTGTGCATATTAGCCCCTGAAAAAAGCATGGAAAGTAAACTTCAAATCCTATACTGGTTCTATATCCATTTGTTATTTCATTTATTTTCAAATTCTATTGTTCACATGGAGAAGGTTCCTATTTGATTTGTTCAGTTCGAAGAGACATTCATTATAGAAAGTAACTCCAAATTTTGAGCCTAAAATAAAAAACTGTTTCTCTCTGCAGTTTGGTCGTGGATTGCTGGGTAATATATCTAGATTTCGGAATGAGCCAAATCATAATCTGGTTTCTCGTCGTCCCCAAGAACCCTGGAACATGCCTCACCAACTCTCTCATCCTTCCCAACACATAAATTCCAGAGGAAGAGGTATGAATTTCTGAATGCCCTCATTGGCATCTAGTGTGTCTTCAGGTGGTGAGAATATGTCTTCTTTTGTTGACAAGCTCCCAGTTGTTGATACACAACTTCATGTGCCCTTAACTGTTGTTTCAAGAACGGTTTCCTCTACCAGTGACTTAATGAATGCTGACACTCGATCAGTTTTTGTGCCAGCATCAGTCGTGTTACGACCTCCAGTACATGTACACACTTCCCACCCACTTCCCTTGCATCCGATTATGCCAACGCAAAACCAGCAGGGTCAGTATGAGCTTATTAATTCAAGCAACCCTGTCAAGAATCAAGCGCCCAGTAAATCTTTATACAAGAGTGGTGGACAGCAGTTTGATAGTTTTGAGAATAAGGAACTGAGTTCAACAAAGTTGCCATATTTACCTAATCAGAATGCTGTAGTGGCTCCTGTTAACCAGCAAAACCAAATGCAAACTTTGCAACCACAACTTCTTCCAACTCAGGAAGGACATAAGAATTACCTTTCCTCTCTGGCAGCTCCTGTGCCTCCTCATCCAGTGATCCCAAACTTAGGTCATGGATACATATCACAAGGACGTGCGGCTTCTATTAGTACAGGTCTGACGAATCCTGTACCTCTTCTACCCTTGAACTTATCAGCCAACAATATCCGAAACAACACTTTGAATTTACAGGGTGGAGGTCCACCGCCTCTGCCACCTGGACCGCCTCCCAATTCATTGCAAGCAATACTTCCTCCTCACAATGCTGATACAGCAGCTGTCTCTAGCCAACAATCTGGGAGTGCATTCTCTGGCTTGATTAACTCTCTAATGGCTCAAGGTTTGATCTCATTGACAAAACCCAATCCCGTACAGGTACCTCTGCGATTTTACCCTTCTTTCATGTCTAGCTTGACTATTTAATTTATCTCTGCAATTTTGGCCTTGTCTAAACCATTTTGTTTGAATTTTTAATTTTTTAGGAACCTGTGGGACTCGAGTTTAATGTGGATCTTCTTAAGGTGCGTCATGAATCTGCTATTAATGCTCTTTATGGTGATCTTCAAAGACAATGCACGACCTGTGGCCTCCGATTTAAGAGCCAAGAAGAACACCGCAGTCACATGGACTGGCACGTGACTAAAAATCGAATGTCTAAGAACCGGAAACAGAAGCCTTCTCGTAAATGGTTTGTAAGTACAAGTATGTGGCTTAGTGGTGCAGAGGCATTGGGAACTGATGCAGTACCTGGGTTTTTGCCCACTGAGACCATAGTGGAAAAGAAAAGTGATGAAGAGATGGCTGTTCCTGCTGATGAGGATCAGAATGTATGTGCACTATGCGGAGAGCCTTTTGAAGAGTTTTACAGTGACGAGACAGAAGAATGGATGTACAAAGGTGCTGTCTATTTGAATGCAACGAACGGGTCAACCACAGGCATGGATAGGTCTCAGTTAGGTCCTATAGTGCATGCAAAATGCAGGTCCGAGTCTAGTGTGGCTCCCTCTGAAGGTTTCGGACAAAATGAAGGGGTATTTATTCCGTGTCTATACTTTTTTGCACTTATTTATTTATTTTTTTCAGATAATTGCTACCGAGAAATGCTACCTTATTTTTTTCCTTTTATCAAAACTTTAGGTCTCTTGCTTTAGTGATCGTGTTATTTTTAGAATCATTCCTTTACCTTTCCTTTTTATTTTGGATATAAAATTTGTACTTGTTTAAACTAGGCTGGCTTGGTTCCTTAAAAAAAAAAAAAAATAAATAAAACAAAAAAAAAATATAATAAAAATAAAAACTAGCTTGGTTACTCTCTGGTGAGGTCTGACCTATGTATCAACTAGATGCTCTTAGGTGGGGAGCAACAATTAAATGGGCAGACGAAGTGATCGTTTAGCTTGTTTAATTTTATGAACTCAGGGAGTACTGTACAGAGCTACAGCACTTTCAGTGTTAGTATCTTTAAAGTAAAGATAGTAGGGGTATTAGTAATAGTTATCCTGTTTACAGTTTGGACGTTGAATGCCCTTGTATTTTTCACTTAGCTACTCCATGATTCATTGCACGCATTGCAGTTGCTACTTGCTAGTGGCCGCTCATCTTGACACTCACTTGATTGTTTCTGTGATTTGCAGGGAGCTACTGAAGAGGGTAGTCAAAGAAAGCGATTGCGGATTTAGAGTAGTTAGGCCAACTTTGATTTGTTCTGTAACTTATATTGAGTTTCTTCATGTTTATGGTACGCGCTTAACTTGTTTTTTACAATAGTGTTGGAGCTTGCCGTACCTTGGCATCTTGCCTGAATCTTGTACATGTATAGGTGAATTTGTACCGTTCACATCTCTAGCAACAAAGTTCACATTTTTTTGATGCAGTTTTGCGTGTATGACAATTTCTCCTCCTTCCTGACCGGAAACCCAGAGGCACATTTAGGATCTTTATTGCCTTAACAATTTCTTTATTTTTTACCATCTTCTGTTTTGAAGGATCATTTGGAAAAGCGAAGATCGAGCTACTGAGTTTTCTGCAATGTGTATATTCTGGCAGTTCTTGCCTAAAGGCATCTTTCCATGGGGTTGCATATATAGTGATCGGTCATTTCTGTAAAGCAGATTCCATGTACCAGCAAGGGTTTGGGCGTTCTTCGTGGCGCATTAGATTGATGATTGCAGCTTTAAAGTCGTGAATGGAGCTACTGAGAGCCTCTCCAAATTTTATTATTTAGTTTCTTTTAGAAGAAATGTAGTATGTGTTGAATTGTAGGGTCAGGATGATGTAATCTGATTTCTTTTATTTTCCGTAGTCATATAATTTCTATCAGTGAACATAATGTACTTTTTGCTTCATTCAAGCCTTGATGAAATTCTAATGCAATGCCAGAGTTTCTTTATTTTAATTTTGGTTCTCTGTTTTGTGGTTGGCCTTTTCATGAATGGTACGTAGCATCATTCTTATTTCTTATTTGCCTTGTTGCCTTTGCCTTTAAAGTTGTATACTCTCCATGAATTGGTCTATTTTTTTTGCCCTTAAAATTTCAATTTTCATAATTGCCTTGTGGCGTAGTAAGTACAATGGAGTCTTCTTACTGGGCAAGGGCAACCTCTTCTATCCTCCATTTATTGGTCAGTCGAAAACAACACTCTTACACTCCAAAATGGGAGGAAAAGAACACGTTGGACATTAACTCCTATTTCCCAAATTTTAGAACATATGTTCCTAGCCAAAAAGAAAAAAAAAAAAAAATTTCTAGAACAAATGGTTATTCCTATATGCTTGTGTTCTTCCCACCCAACAAGTTCTAGACCACATATTGACGGAGTCGAATGATCTTCAAATTGTGGTTCGCACCAAATTATAAAAAGTATTTCAATGACAGCAATATCAATTGCTAAAAGTACGATTTACAAACTTTATAATCCGAATATGTTATAAAAGAAAAAAAAAAAAAAATTCCCGTCTCTTCTCTCTCTCTCTATAAAACCCATTTCTCTCTCTCTCGCTTCTCTCTCTATAGAAAGCATTTAGAGCGCTAGTCGTACGAGTTAAATAATACTCAAATTTTTGCATTTAAGCAAAACTTTTTGTGCAATCTTATATTCAAGTTGACATTTTTGAGGATGCTATTTTTTTTATCCAAAATTTTACGTTGCAAAATGCATTATTTCAATTTTCACTGCAATTGCTAAATTTTAATATATATTATTGTAATATTATAAATCGATTGTTAAAGTATTAAACTATTGTTGGCCCACCTCTTAATAGCTTAAGCTTTTAGAATGGATTGGTAAACTAATATAGTATTAGAGCGGGATGTTCTGAGTTCAAACTCCCGTAATTACACTCTTTATTTCCATTTAAATTGTCATCATGTGTTGGGTTTTTAATATATCACGGGCTTAAATATTCACGTATTGAGCTTTTTAATTAATTTATTCACACAATTGCCCATTGTCTCTCACACACGTGAGGGGGAATGTTAAAGTATTAAACTATTATTGGCTCACCTCCTAATAGCTTAAGCTTTTAGGATTGATTGGTAAACTAACATCGATAAACATTTTCATCTAATTGCATTAATGATTAAAATATGGTATCTAGTTTCTTTTCATACATCGAAGTCCATATATACAATCTTAATTTCACAACATCTTCATCCATAGTAAAGTTTTATTTTTTTTAAAAATAAAATATTTATAATTATATTACTTCAATGCCTTTTAAGACGTGGCATCAAGTTACTCCTGATACAATTGAATAAGGAAAACGATGTCCATTGAAAGTTTTGTTCAATGGCCTCTCCGTGTTGTGGGGTTGACAATGAAAGAGACAGATACGTCTCGACTATCTGAGAAATCAGCAATCGAGGACAAACACGATCTTTTCTCATAAGATTTCAGTATTCTAATATGATGAAACTCTTGTTAGTATGACAAAGTGCATTAATGTTTCCGCAGAATTAAGTCTAATTGATAGCTGATAGTTGATAATTTTTAGGACTGGGTGGTTATTAGCAGATGTTTTCGCAGACATATTTTGCTATTTCAATTTTTATTTTTTGTTTTTCAGTTGTCATAGATATTTTAACGTAATTTAATTTTTATTTTCTATTTTTATGGTATTTTTAGAAAATAGCTGATAGTTGATAATTTTTAGAATGATCAAGACAACAATACATGGATAAGATTCTTATATTCATCTAAATCATTATATTAAAAAAAAAAACGAAAAACAACAACAACGAAGGGTTCGTTAACTTCGCATACTGATCTTCTCCTAATACAGAACCGAGGGAGAAAACATTGCTAATTAAACCGATGACAAGATTCCTGATTAGCACCATAACTAATGGCTTTTGTTAATTTATAAAAGAAATCGCATCCATATTCTATACAGTTTTTCTACATATATTTCTAGACTCCAGAAATCTAACACTATTAATGGCATTTTTTTTCTTATTTTTCATTTTTGGCATTTTTACGTGCAAATAACCTAATTTCTTGATTTCAGAAAAAAAAAAAAAAAAAAATTAGGTTAGTTTAGAATTGAAAACAATGGCAGCGTCCTTGTCTCCACGACCGCTACAATTTACAACAACTTTTGTGCCGCTTCGTAAAGTAGGGCAAAGTTTATCCAGAAATGCCAATGCATGACATGCTTCTAACGCTGGAAATATGCCTTCCAATCTGCACAACAGTCGGTACGCTGCAGAAGAAAATAGGGATTAACATAATAACTCAAGTCTTTTAAAAGTCAGCTTAAAAAAGTCAAAAGTATACATATATATATATATAATTATTATAATATAATGACTTTAATCTGTAGAATTATTAAGGCTCCGTTTTAAAAGTATACTTAAATTATGAGTCTGATTTTGACATTTAAAATTTAAATTTTTTATGAGAGAAAAATACTGTAATAGAATTAATAATTTAAATTAGAGTATATGAAATAAACGGCCCCTGATTGTTTTGTGTTGTGTAAATTACAATATTATCCTACGCACCACCAAGAGCTTCTTGATCAGTGGCTGTGTGAAACTCGGCTCGTCCACTGTCTTTGAGAAAGCTCAGCTCGGGGCTAACTCCTGGGTACTCCAGCCTGCAATTATTTTTGTTGTCAAGTAATTAGTACACACATACATATACATACATAGAGGATCGGAGGAAAAAAAAAAGAAAAAAAACACATTTGAGAAACTTTTTTAATTTGGAAAAACTATTTAGATCATTTTTGTTATGATAACTTAAAAGGACTACATAAAAAAAATATATTTACGTTAAAAAAATATCTTTCAATAGGATACCTTTGAGAAAAGATCACATTTACAAGGAAAAATTAGTAGTTGGCAGGGTCATGGACAAAAAAACATAATCGTTTAGAAACAAGTTATTTTAGTGAGAAAGAAGAAATAAAAGTATTTATAAAATAAAAATAGTATTTTAGAAAATTAATGAAAATTTTTGAAATCATGAAATCACATTTAGAAAAATATAAACATATTATATCAGGAAGGTGAGAAGAAGTATTTCAATAAATAAATTTTGAATTATATAAGCTGTGAAAGGCAAAAAAAAAAAAAAAAAAAAAAAAAAAAAAAAAAAAAAGCTTCAATTAAATCGGTTTGATAAGTGTAATTGACACTTATAATATGTAAAGAAATTAGAGAAGAAACAGCCACGTGGTTGTATATTGTGTCTCTGGTTGTGTTTTTTAATAATTAATGAATGTGTGTGTAAATTGTTAATTTTTGCAATTAGGGATTCAACGGTATTCTCGATTATTACCGGGACAAGCACAAAAATCTCATGCAGCAATATGTAACTATGAGTCGTGAATTAGACTTCAAAATATATATATATATATATAATAAATATTTTCCTGAAAGACTTCAAAAAGTATTTGTTGAAGTTAAGAAATGTGCATTTGTGACGACCAGTCATGATTTAACGTTATTTTGAGGTCTTCAGGTGAAGAAATGTCCCACCATTTAATAAAGACAAGCACAAAAATCTCATGCAGCAATATGCAACTATGAATCGTGAATTATTGGACTTCAATATATATATATATATATATATTTTTTTTTTTTTTCCTGAAAGACTTCAGATAGTATTTGTTGAGGTTAAGAAATGTCCATGGCGACCAGTCATGATTTAACGTTATTTTGATGTCTTCACGTGAAGAAATGTCCCACCACTTAATCAATGTCTTTATGAGGTCGTTATAGAATAAAGGTTTTTTTTTTTTTTTTTTTTTTTTTTTTTTTTGGTTGAAAATACGTTTTTTTTTTTTTTTTTTTTTCACAATAAGCCTTTCTAAATTAGGGGTTCCATGGATGAATTTCACTATTCATGCATTGACCTCTAATTTTAGATATAATTCTTTTACTAATCACCATTATTCAAAAGGTTATACCATATTATTGAAGATATGTAAAGTACTATTCATATTCCCCCGTCCTTGTGACAATGATATAAACTTAAAATGAATACATTCAACACGTTAAGTAATTCTTCTTTTTCTTTTTTCAGTTAATTTTACGTTAATACCAAGAATAATAAGGATAAAAAAAGCTAGAGCACATTCCATTTGGTCGGGAGTTACTTTTATTAGTGGTCACTCAAGATATGCACTTCTTTTATTTTGACCTCGGACGTTCATTTTTAAAAATCTAGCTATTTAACGTTTTTGAAATATACAATACTTTTTGACCCCTTTGCAAATTTATTGCCCATTTTAAGACAAATCTAACACATAACACATGAGGATTTTAAAAGGAATAAAATAGTAAAAAAAGAAAAAGAAATAATATGAAAATATTTCAACATAAAAAATTAGATTCTGCCACCCAGTTTAGATGTGATTTATTTTTTAGAATAATATGAGATCTATGACGAAAGTAATCCAAATACCCAAATTTAATATTTCAGGCGTAAGATGGAAAATTATCAAATTTATATGACCTGATGATAGAAGCCACATATTGATATAGACTTACCCGACGCCAATGGAATGGGGGCCTACAATTTGACCCTCATGGTCCTGCAACAGGTAGCTCATGGCTCCATGATACACACCCACTTCGCCTCTGGTAAGGGTAGCCGAGTGGTGGCCGCTGTCCAGTCCTATCCCTGCTCCTTCGACGCCAATCAACCTGACGTCTTCGTCGTCGATAAATTCATGGAACAAGCCCAACGCATTGGACCCGCTCCCCACGCAGGCGACCAAGACGTCTGGCTCGCCTCCCCACTTCTCCAAGGCTTGCTTCCTTGTCTCCTTTCCGATCACTGACTGGAACTCCCGGACCATGCTAGGGCACGGATGAGGCCCTACCACGGTTCCCGTCAAGTAATAGCTCGTCTCCAAGTCGTTTACCCAGTTCCTGAACGCCTCAGATGTCGCATCCTTGAAATTTCCCTCCACTGATTTTACCTAATTAGTCAATAATGACACATATACTTAGTTATAAGATTTTTTTTTCTTTTTTTTTAAAAAAAAGGTATAAAACTCGTCCTAATGATTCAACTGACAACATCATATTACTCTTTCTACGTCTCCATTTGAATATTCCAATTGTTTGATACTTATTGTAAATGCTTGCTTATGAGACTTTAAAACAGAAAAATCCAACCTCTTCTGGAAAAAGCCAATAATACACGATACATATTTTTATATAAAACTATTGGATTATTGGTTTTTCCTCCTATGATTTTAGGGTTGATTGGAATTTATGTGACATCAGATTACTTTATCATATCAATCGTTACACGGGGATACTCTTGTGATATGCACATGTGCTTTATTGTTTCCTACTTGGCTAATAGTGAAAATACCTGAGCACCAAGTAGCTTCATCATGAGCACATTAGAGGACTGTTTTTCAATATCTTTTGTCCCCATAAACACAGTGCACTCCAAAGAGAGTTTGGCACACGCGGCAGCAGTGGCGACGCCGTGCTGTCCTGCGCCGGTGGCAGCCACGACCCTAGTCCTGTCCATGCGCCGGGCAATCATTGCCTGCGCGATGGCGTTATTCATCTTGTGTGCTCCTGCATGGTTGAGATCCTCCCTCTTTAAATATATCTCTGGCCCTTCGCCACTACAATTCTTGCTCTTGTAGTGCTCTGTCAGCCGCTCTGCATAATACAAAGGCGTTTCCCGCCCAACGTAGTCTCTCAGCGCTGTCGCTAGGTCTGCCTGTACTTCCCAACCAGCATAAAAAAAAAAAAAAAAAAAAAAAAAAAAAAAAAAATTCATGTCATGCAAGTCTATGGTTATTTTTTGAACTACGTATAAAATATCATACACAATATGATAATTTATAAAAGTCTCATGTGAATTTATATTTTACGATAGATCTAGTGCAACCGACCTGAAACTGGACATCGTGCAAAACCGACCGGAATTCAGCTTCAAGCATGTTCAAACAAGTTATCAATGTCTCGGGGACAAACTTGCCCCCAAACCTCCCAAATTTTCCATTACCAATAATTTCTTCTATAGTCTCTTGACAACGATGGGTTTCAAATCGTCTCTTTGTCGAAGACCTACCAAGATTAATGAAAGTGCTGTTTTGATCTGCGGGCACTTCCACGACAGGTTTAGCAGTAGTGGAAGTGTTACCTTGAACAGCAAGTGAACAAGTCGCCACCTTGGCAATATTCCCGGTCTTTCTCTTCTCACATATTTCTTTTCCAACACAACTAGCGAAAAAGGAGTAATTGAAACTACCACAAGCCATTTTTTTTTTCTTTATAATATATAATGTATATAGATATCTTTTTCAGTACTACTTGAGATGTATTTTCTTTTTTGCTTGAGAGAGAAAAAAATACGAACTTGTGAGAAAGTTATGTTGTGTGGAATGTGATAAAGTTGTGTGGATGCTTATATAGAAGAGCAAGCGAGCAAAAAACCGTAATAATTATTGAAAAGAAGAGTCATTGAAGCTTCCTTGGATATATACTAGCAAAGCCACTTCAGCCACCCGTTTGCCAATTTATAAACGTGATTCATGAGAATGGCAAGGTCGTTGTCTCTGAATACATCACTGCTGAAGCATGCATGTCCACTTCATTAGAGGAGAATTATCTGTATACATAAAACACAGAGCAATAATATAATAAGTTGAATTCAGGTCCTTGTCAAGAGTCACTGTCCAGTCATGTCGACATTTTATTAATGGCTATACTTTTCTTATATACAACAATGTGTTTTTATCCGATGCAATCCGCACATTTTAATTTAAATAATTTGTTTCCTGTCCACATTTTATTAATGGCTATATTCTTTTCTTATATACAACAAGATCCAATCCGCACATTTTAATTTAAATTGTAATTTGATGAGCACATGTTGGTTTTGAAAACATTGCATCTAATCTATCCCGAAATTATCTGTTTTTTTTTTTTTTTTTTTTTTTTTTTTTAAATTTGGACCTAGTCTCAACAATTATACTTTTGGACTGTTGTTTCTGACCAATAATGTTATTTCCCGAAAAATAAGGTAGATCTAAAACCATATAAATACAAATATATACACACACAGACACACGTATGTATTATATACTTAGGGTTTTATTCGTCATTTAAATATCATGTCGCACTTATTAAATCGGTCAAATTCAATGAAAAGTGTAGACAACTAATTAATTACTTGCGGATTGTAGTTGTTGGTTTCCACTGAATGAAAATGTTGCGTCCACTCTTTTCAAGATTATTGATGAATTGATAACCAAAAGTTGATATGGAGTTTGAAAAAAAAGAAAAGGCTTATAATTTTTAAAAAACTTAATTCTACAAAGTATTTGGAGAAGTAATTACTAGCTAGATGATATAATAAGCAATACGTTTGATGAAAGTTATCATGCCAAACAAAGTTTGATTGTATTGCAAAGTTAATCACAAAATTGATAAATATTGTATTGTTAAGGCCTGTTCACTTCACGAATTTAAATTTTTAATTCAAATTGAGATGTGATATTTTTTAAAGTTTTTTATTGTAATAAAAAAAATTAAATGTGATATTTTTTTAAAAAAATTTACTATAAAAATTTAAAACTAAAAATTCAAATCGATAAAATGAACGATACGTAAATTTCTTACCGCGGCATTCCCCCTTCCCCTTGTATTAACAAAAAAAAAAAAAAAAAAGTTTCTTACTGTACATATACATGTGAAATTAAATCCCATTAAGGTCACTGACATAGGTCTCAAAAGAGAACCCAGATCCTCTGTCCATTTTGTTTATCCATCTGTTTGTCTAATCGATTATTTTTGACACGTCAGCAGAAACCATTTCCCCTTTACTTGCTTTTCCTTTTCTCTCCCGTAATAAATTTTCTCTTTCTTCTTCGCTTCTTCACCCTGTCTAATTTCTTTTAGCCACTCCGATTCCTGGACACTTTTTTCTTTCTCAATCTGAAAAAAAAAAAAAAAAAACAGTTTCATCTGCTAGTTTTTCCGGGTTATTTTAAAGTTGTTCTTTTAAAGTGTAATTTAAGTATAATTTTTTAGTTAAATTTAAGTTATAACTTGAATTGAAGTTAAAATTTAAATAAAACTGAGTAAAATTAAGTGAAGTTAAAACTTAAAAAACGTGAACTTAAATAAAATTAAAATTAAAATTATCTTTTTTTAAATTTTATGTGTAAAAAAATATGCCCTTTATCTTTTAATTCTTCTTTATCTTTTTTCCTTTTTTAAAATGAAAACAAGAATTTACAATCCCTTTTCTTTTTATCCTTCTCTCCACATGTTTTTATTAAGAGGAGAGAGAAAAGAATTATAAATTTTGTTTACTTAACGAATTTAAGTTTTTAATTTAAATTTAAATATGATATTTTTTTAAAATTTTTTATTATAATAAAAAAAAATCAAATGTAATATTTTTTAAAAAATTTTTATTATAAAAACTTAAAATTAAAAATTTAAATTAATAAAATAAATGAAATTATAATGGGTTCAAACTGGTTTTGGTTTTTTTTTTTTTTTTTTTTTTTTTTTTTTTTATTTACACCAACCAAGTCTTTTTTTCCATGACCCTCTGGTTTTAACAGAGTAAAATGAAATTAGAAATGGAACAAGGTAGAGATTAGAGAAGACAAGTGCCCAAGAACCAAAGCAAAGAAGGAAAAAAAAAAAAAAAAAAAAAGGAAATCTGATGTATTCAAATTCTAGCGAAGATGACCACGAACAGCGCGCCACCGACGAAGCCTTGGTAACCACCGGGAAGAGTTCCCACTTGTTTTCTCCAATTAGACTTATCGTCTCCCAAAAATTCCACGTCTCCACCTTCCATTTATAATAAAGAAAAGAAAATTAAAAGATTTGCAGATTTCGATAAAGTAAGAGGTTTTTATGATAAAAAAATAATAATTATTTTTATTTTAGAGATTTAAAGGAAAAGAAAGATCAGAGAAACATTTTCATCTGAGATGAAGATGACCCCTTTCTTTTCTTGGAGTAAAAAGAATATTTTTTTTGCTCTGAGGAGTAAAAAGAATATGATGCTGAACTATGGACTTCCAGGACAAAAAAAAAAAAAAAAGACAGAGGAAAGTTAATCTCATTTAGTTTGTTAATTTAAATTTTTAATTTAAATTAAAATGTGATATTATGTAAAAAAATTTTACTGTAACAAAAAAAAAATTAAATATAATTATTTTTTAAAATTTTTATTATAATAAAATTTAAATTTTAAATTTAAATTGATAAAATAAATAATACTTTTATTTCTTTGAGATCCATTAAAATTTACATGCAACGTGGCGTATTTAATTCGTTGGACAGGAATTGGGACAACCTTTTTAGATGGAGGATCTCAGTCCAAAAGTTTTGGGTTCATACCTGAGGATTCTCGATTTATTTACGTACTATCAGATAGTGGATTAATGGGTGGCTTTCGCAATTATTACGTAACCACCTATTTATCTGTCATATCAAAATGGCAGTTAACCCTGAGGATGCGTTTCGGCGCAAGAGAATGATAATGAGAATAAAAATAAAAATGATAATAAAATATAATAAAAAAATAATTTATTTATTTAATTTTATTTTTATAAATATAATAAAAAAGGAGATATAAATATTTTTATGTTGATAAAATTACTTTTCATGCTAATATAATTAATATTATTTATATTAATATAATCATTTAATAATTAAAATATTTTATCTTATATATATAATTGTAAGGATATAATATATATAATTATAATTATAGTTATATAATATTTATTATTATAATATAATCTTAATATATAATATAATAAAATAATGATATTTGATTATTTTATATTATAATGTTACAACTATACTATATTATATTATTATAAATATAACATAATTATAAAAATGTAATAACATAATAAAATATAACATATTATAATTATAATATATAATATAATATATTATCAATTCTAATTATAATATATTATCTATTATCTATTATAATATAAATTTATATTGTAATTATATAAATACTTAATTATAATATTATAAAATATAGTATCGGATTATAATTATAATATTATATATTTAAAATAATAAAATTTAATTTTTATTATAATTATTATATTATTAATGAAAACATCACATCTATATCCTATAAAATAATATAACATTATAGAATATAATATAATATAATATAATATTATTATTTATAAAATATATAATTATTATATTTAATTTTATAAAAAATACTACTATCCCAATTATTATTATAATTATTTATTACAATATGACGATTATATTGTATATTATAATAATGATAAATAAAATTACAATGTATAATACATAATATAAGATATTATTATAGTAATAAATATGATATATTATAATATATGTATATAATTTTAATATGTTATATTATATGTTATGAGATATAATTACATTATAATATAATATTAATATTATAATATTTAAGGGTAATGATAGAAAAGAAAATTAAAAGAGTTTGGAATGTGCATTCTTCTCATACGAGGAAAAAATGATGATTCACCCATTTGATGAAAAAGTCATTCCATTTTGAATGGCCATTTATTTTCCTAAAACCAACCAAACATAAGAATGAATTTTGATTATCTTCCATTCCCTCCAACCAAACACACCCTTAAAGTTGAATCAAAGCATGCGCGATATGAAAAAGAATTTGGTTGATATTCTTCTATTTGAGTTTTTTATTTTAAACAAAGGTTAGTGTGTGGGCTTAAAGAGGAAGATCGAGAAAATGTTGATAAATGTTTCTAGTCTAGAAAAAAAAAATAAAAAGTATCTAAACATATATAAAGAGAGAAATAAAAAAAAGGAGAAAAAAAAGGAAAAAAATCCTTTAAAAAAATAAAGAAAAAAGTCGATGCGTATTTATGAAATCATAATGATTTAAGAAAAATTATAATGACGATTTTATTGTATTAAAAAGTAGCAAAATTGTAATAAAGAGGTAAAAAATGGTCTATAATTATGTTTTATTTACAGAGGTAAGTGAAATGATATGTTGTAAAAGAGGAAGGAGAACAAAGTAAGAAATAAAGTGATGAAATAAGTGACATTAATCTTTCTCGTAGATTATAGATGAAGTTAAGTTAGAACCATAACACCAAGGGCAAAATAAAGAACTAAAATTGATTACTAGAACATCACTAATGGGACATGCCGTGTGAAAAATGCCATGGCAACCACTGATAGCTTCTTTGAGGCTCTTGTAATCAAGGAGATCAGCTTTACACAGAATCAACCTCTCTTTGGCTCCTTCAAGCTCTCTCAAGTGACTATTTTTTGGGTCATCTATAACCAAACCAAACCAAACCAAAAAATAAAAAAATACACAAAAAATAACACCAATCATAAAACACGCATAGATTTAATAGTATAAGAGAATAATTTAAATTTTTGTGAGAAAGTCTAATAAAATACGGTTCAAACTCATGAAATAAGCATGGCCTAAAAGACCCACCTGGATTTCTAATAGTTCCTTTGAAAGTATAGCCTCGTTCAAGCAAGAGCTTGATGATCCAAGAGGCAATAAATCCTCCGGCACCGGTGACACACACTGTTTGTCCATAACCTGGCAAAGCAGCACTCTCAACAGGCATTTTGGCATGTTTTTCAGATGTGGGTGTGCTATATATAATTCGAGTTATATATGCCATCTGTGGGTTGCTATGATCAGTGACAAAAAATATGGTCGTGATCTATATAATGATCAATGCTTGTGTTTGCCAAACGTCATGGAAAAAAGTGGAGGCACGAGAACTGAAAAGTCTCGGGCGCGTTTAGAATTCGTTCCAAAATTATTTTATTTTTTTATATGAAAATAAAAATGAAAACGTTTTCAATTTCAGACATAAATTATTTTTAAAAATGCGTTTGATAGTTTTATTAAGAGTTTATTTTCAGTGTAAAAAAAATTCATTAATATCTCGTTTTTCATTTCTCTCTCATTTTACACTAAACAAAAAAATCATTTTCATTTTTAATTTTTTAAGACAAAATGCAAAAATTTTTACTATTATTATTAGAATTAAGTACGAAAATTCTCTCCAATTTATAACTCATATGACACTTTTACCTGCTCACTTATAAAACTAATTAACATTAGTTGTCTCTAGAAAATAAAAGGTTAACCAAAAAAAACAAAACAGCTCTTTTTATTAACTTTTCTAACGAAGATGTCACACAAATAATAGATAGTGACTGTAAAATAATTTAATGAATAATTATTCTTTTACCCACACCTCTTAATTGAACAAAAAAAAAAAAACAATCAATCAATCCGCTTGACAGTTGCATCTCCAATCAATCCGCTTCGTTTGACTAGTGGAGAGTGTCCAATCGGATAATGAACTAGTCGACGTAACGACTTCAAAGAGATTCGGGCCTACGAGCCCATATTTTGAAATTTTGGGCCCATATCTTTTTTTTAATTATTTTTTTTTAAAAAGTTTTCCTATACCCTCGAATTCGATAGAACGGCCGAATTACAATTACAATTGAAATATGAGTTAAAGTATCGTTCATTTCACCGATTTAAATTTAAAATTTAAGTTTTATTATAATAAAAAATTCTTAAAAACAGTCACATTTAATTTTTTTACTACAATAAAAATCACTCATATAAAATCACATCTCAATTCGAATTAAAAATTTAAATCAACGAATTAAACGAGTCTTAAGTTTGAGGATATTTCATACATGGTCTACATGTATAATGATATTTAAACAATGTATTAAGTAATTACTTTATTAATATTATAATAATATATTAATTTTCACGTAATCAGAATGTTGCTCTTTTTTTTTTCCCGCATTTTGGGGATATCTATCTTTTTTTAAGAATCCCAATCCCAAAAATAAAAGAATTGAGATATCATTAAATCACAAAATAATTAAATTTGTTGTAATATATTAATATTTGTATGTTTTAAAATTCAAATCATCAAAAAGTTGCATCAATAAGTTTTTGTTAAGAGAAAAAAAGACAAATACAACTTAAAATATATTTTTATCCCCTTATTCTTAATTAACACTCT